>JAVYIG010004678.1:0-155104 GCA_035222895.1 Strongylocentrotus droebachiensis | reverse complement strand
GCCTTGGAGACCCCCCTAAATCAGGAAAAATGCTCAATGTACCCCCCTAAATTCGGAATAATTTCTCAGGAGTCCAAAGAGATGAGAGAAAAAAAAAAAAAAAAAACCCTTTTTAAAGAAATCTCTGGGTGAAAAGTCAAATACACCCCTTTTTTTACAATTCTCAGGCCGGACTTTGTCGCACGAAAAGTACCCCTTTACCGGACATTTTGGCAACACCCATGCGGTTATTCCGACCTCCGAGTGGGGGGGGGGGGGGGGGCGGGCTTAGCAGTCAGGTAAAATAACCACCACTACCACTACTACCAATCATAAAATATACTGCACCATCTTCAAAAGAAAAGAAAACAGTGTATTTAGGATTTGAAGGAGCTTAAATCACTGCACCTGTGTTTCTATATAACCCCTCAACTTATTCTTGGGGAACACAACAAATCATAAATCACTCCAATGTTTCCCATATAGGATTGCAAAATCACAGGTCTTTAATTACAACCATTCCTGACTTTCAAGTTTTGATGATGTAAAACTAAAAGATCGGATGGATGCATCAATATGAGAGATCCTTAGTCTTGTATCACTTCAATCAGACCTTACCTTATTGGTCTCGCACAATATTTTAGTGTAGTGTATACTTACATCTAAAACCACGATACCCGTTCCTCTACGTTTTTCTCTCTTCTTGCCGAACCTTCCTCCCTTTCCACCCTTCGCTGCCCCTCCTCCTCCTCCGCCTGCTCCTCCTGCTTTCTTTTCTCTCTTCTTTCTCTCTGGCCTTCCTCCGCTCGCTCCTCCAGCAGCCCCCTCCTCGCCTCCTTCACCCGACCCCGATGCAGCGGCGCGTTCCCTTCTCCTTGCCGCTATTCGACTAGCGGCATTCGGCTCCATATCATCTGCCTCGCCGTTGTTTGCCATGGTTTTAATCCCTCAAAACAAAATACTGTGCTATTCCAAAAAGTTCCAAAGGGACGAAATCAGGTCGAGCAGACGAAGAGATTCGGGAAATTCCGCTGCCTTTTCCCCCGAAATCAGTTTATTCCTACTTCAGGCCTTTTACGGCCAAATTCCTAACTGGGCGATCCCGTGCGTACAACTTTCCGCACTCGCTGCTCGAATAACTCCACTACCAAGCGAGCGGGGCCACGAAACGGGATCTTTTGCAGACGACAGATTTTATGCTCAACCGAGCCGTCCAAAGTCCGCCGCGCTTTTAGAGAGCGCTTTTCTATGCAAAAGTCTACCCGTTATGTACCCACTTTGCATTCACAAAAGAAGACATTAAAAAGACGTGAATACTCTTTTACGGATTCTCTTTTCTTCTCTCTTTCTTCATGGAGACTAGAAAAAAACCTCTATTCACAGCTTGCTACAAAAGCACCCCATTCTTGAGGTATTCTTTAACCCCAAAACAACCAAGCCTCATGAATATAACCCAGGCTTATTAAAGGTAATACAAAGTTTTGGGGAATTTTGAAAATTGGGTGGATAGTGAATCTTTACAATTTTGATATATTTGGATGCCCCTGTGGATGTAGTATAAGCACTAAAAAAATTAACCCCTAAAACACTTCTGTTTTCGAGAAAAATTGAATATAAAAATTTACCGGTGCTCCCGGTAAATTTTGATAAATTTCAAATAGCGCCTACGGCCGTACAATGGTAGCTGCGACCATGAAAATCTCAGAATATTTAGTTGTGGTATATAATTTCCAAACGGGAATAGCTAATTGGTCGATTTTAGTCAAGAAACATTGTTTCATAGCTAAAATGATATCTTGGCCTTGAGAGGGAGCTATACAACATAAAGAGTTTATTATTTATAATTTCATAACTTTAGACTCGATTTCAACCGGGACAACGATCAATGAATATTGTAGGAACGCATATGCTTCCAATATGTTAATTTGAACCAAATTCATGACCCCTTACCAAAACTTTGTAATACCTTTAAACCAGGGGCTTTATACTAAACGTAAACATTAACACAGCAGGATTAGCCTTCCGAAAGTAAACTTTGCCAAGTACACCCAAGTAACTGTCCTTCAGCTATTGTTCGAAAATAAACGTAAGAAAATGCTGTTTAGTTTTCGTGCAGCCTACTTTACATGACGGTTGTATTTTGAAAGTTTTTCACTTGTTTTCAGAACTTCGTTACTGGTGGTAAAACGTGTTGCAATCTGGTGGTGGCGCCATTGTAGAACTTGGCGGATTCACAATAAAATGATTCTCCGTTGAGAATGAGTTGAACTTTGAAGACAAAGCGGGCAAACAGTAAACTAATCTTTTTTAATAATCCGAGCGAAGATAAACATTGACACCAGTATAGTTTTTGTAATTGGATGTTAACTTTCAGAAGGTTTCATTGATGGTTGTGACTCATTTCAATCTGGAGGCGGTGCCATTACTAAAATCACTAAAGTATCTCATGGTTTCTCGTTTTTAAATACCACCGAGCATGTACTGCAAGCACAAATATGATTAAGTTACTTTTCTATCTATAGGGTTATCTGTTTCAATATTAGAAACAGAAGATTCGATCCCTGCTAGTAATATTGCACAGACTGATTCATCAATTTCATGGACTCATCCTCTTCCCAAAATTCTTAAACAAATATAAAGGGTATAAAAGGGTCTAAAAGGTAGATTATCGACAAAATTTTATAAGCTTCCATCTTTGAGAGGCCAATCCTTGGGAATCCCAATAAGATGTGGAAGAGAGAAATGGGTTAGAGATAGAGAGAGGCAGAGAGACATATAGATAGAAGGAGAGAGAGAGAGAGAGAGGGGAGAAGGATAGAAATATTGCAATCATTATCAAAATCGCTCCGTACATCATGGTTTTTAATTAAAACTAGGATAAGAATACCACCGATTAATGCACTGCGAGCACAACGTTATGAATAAAAGTGGACTCCATTTGTTACTTATCTATCTATGGGGTTATCTGTTTTAATGTTAAACGTAGGCTATTCCTTTATAGTAATTGCACAGACTGATCATCCCATTTGCTTGACGCATTCACTTCTCAAACTCATGTGAAGGTGTGACTGTGTCTTTTCGGATTAAAAGAAAAAGCTTATTAACAAATTTGCTCTAAGATAAAGCTGTTTAGAGGTTCCTTTTGCTAATTACAATATTCATAAATCCCAGTGATACATATTCTTACACTTTTATGATACCGATCTGATTCGGATTGATTCATCTTAATGCAATCGTTACTAAATGTGTTGAATTAATCAATGTTTATTTTCATCTATATGCTTTTTAGCACCTACTATAAATCTTCTCAATGCACTGGATGACGTTAATACAACATTGGCGTCATTGCTGCATTCTCTGTACGTCTTTCATTGGTATATATTGATGATATTTTAAATGGCTGTGTACTTATCCGCTTCTGCTTGACCTTCATGAAGTAATTGTGATTTATAGAGAAAAATTTAAAGCATGATAGAAAGATAAAGAGTAAAGACAGACAGACAGACAGAGAGACAGAGAGATAGAGACATAGTAAGAACGTGTGTGAGAGAGAGAGAGAGGTGGGGTGTGTGAGAGAAAGAGAGAGAGATGGAGGGGGAGGGGAAGAGAAAGACAAACAGAGACAGAGGGGGGGGGCAGACGGAGCAATGAAATGTTCAGTGAACATTGTATTTAATTTTAGTTATCAGCTAAGTGTAAAACTGTTTTAAACGACGATTTGCTGATGATTTGGGAATTGGAAAATAAGCGAGAAGATGAATCGGGGTAATTATAATTATGATGTAAAGATTGTTAAAAAGCAAAAGCAAGTCAACTGGCAATCAGTCATTACACTACGACGCTACCAGTGGTCGAGCGCCATCTCTCGACTGTAGTTGCTATGACTACCCTAAGCTACTATCGCTCCAATCGAGTCCAAAGTCCATAAAGTTATAAATGAACTTTGCAACTCTTAGCCCTCCAAAATATGATTCATGATAATTTCTGAACAACTATGATTATGATACATGTATACATTACCCATGAAAGCAAACAGAGATATAATAGCTAGATACATAGGAGTATACATATCAGGTCAACTTTTGTGTGGACGGTTTTGGACGGGGTCTGGGGTAAATGCTTGCATCCATTTCGGATTGTTACGCACAGGTGTAGGGGTACGGGTTGAGCATGAGAGCTGTTGCAGGTGCATTCAGCTGCAGCAAAACGACGCCCGCACCAGTGTTGGCAGAAGAACCATAGCTCTTGCGCAGATCATAAGCCCACTCTTCGCAGTGCACGCACGTTTGTATTTACAACTGAGTGTTTGCCGAAGTCCTTAGACGAAGGCTCCTTAATCACTTTGAAAACAGATTAATTACAGATTAATTGCCACAATTTTTGAATGACACATGGACTTGGCGATCTTTCAGGTCAGCTGAAAGTTTGATTGCCATGGAATGTAACATTTCCTGGCCATCAGCGACCGAGGTGGTTTTCGGCTTCATGTATTTGGTGAGTGGATTTCTCATTGGTTTGGTTTGGGTTTCGTAGAAAGTAGTCCCGTTTTAATCATTTACAACATATTTGAAGACAAATATGATGAGATGATATTGGAACGAGCATCTTGGAATGAAGAGGAAATAATTAGTCGAGAAAGTATAGCTGTATGCGGATGGTATGTCTTATGATTACATGGGATGAATCGTGTAATAATATCTGACGTTCAAGAGTGTGTGAAGAGTAATTACCAAGGCAATGATTTTAAAGTGAAAGGTGTAATTTGCCAATAGTACTGTGGCTCATGCTGATGGTGATTGTTATTGGTGTGGTGGTGGTGGTGATGATGATGTTATTGATATTGTTATCATTGTATAATTTTGTAATTACATACATTTTATTAATTTTATGATAATAATAATACATATAAAAATAACAACAATGATAGTACTACAAATTATGATAATAATGAAAAAATTGATATTTGATAATCATCACATTATTACATTTTGTTAAAAAATCAACCCAAATTATTTGTTCATACATTTTAAAAAGAAATCTTTCAGCCATATTTTGTTTGTTTGTTTTCTTGGAATAGGACATTTGAGGAGAAATACGTAATCTGTTTCTCTGGACTAACAACTCTGTCGACACGTACCGAAGAGGAAGAATAATAATGTTTCGTTTTCTCAAGCATTTATTTTGATCAAAATTGCTGAGCGTGCATTGAATGTTTGTGGAAGTTTTAATTTTATAGTGTAGTAAAGTTGTTAAATGTTTGTTTCCCTTGATCATTTTTGTTCATTTTCAGTTGATGACAGTGTAAACAATGAAAGGCCATTCTGGCGATGTGATGACCTCCGACCCCAACAAGCAGACCTTTCCACTCATCACTGGAGCCAGTGGAGGGGCAACTCTTCCTTCCCTCCCAGATGACACCTTGTCCTCCCCTTCCAAGGAAATAGAATCTCTCTCCTCCAACAGCAAGGCCTCATTAGAGCTGCCCAGACTACTCCAACCCAGGGAGGAGTTGGCTCCCCCTTCTGGGAGGGACAATGATAAAGCGTTAAAACCCAGCCTTCCCCTGGTGAGTTTTCCTTTCACTTCAGTGCAGTTACTTTAACCACAGTCACATGAACGAGACTAATTCCAGATCCTTAACAGACCTAACAAGAGATTAACATTACCTCAAATGATTAACAATCCTTTTTTTTTTTATAGTCTCACCTTACTGGTTTGACTGAGGTATGAGTATCTAACGAGTGTGGGTCATTAATAATTTTTAATATCCTCAAATATGGGCAGTGGGTTACCTGAATATGTAATTTCTGTAATTTTCACTACAAAAAAGTTCTACTTTTTCTTGCGCATGTAAATTTTAGAATATGAAGAGTTGAAATTTAGGCAAATTAGGCGTCAGGCCCCCTTGCAGAAATGTGCCCATATGCCTATGATATTTCCGGTTTCACAAACCCAAGTTGGGCAAAAAATTGCCAAAATTTGTTGAACACAACAAGGAAAAGAGGTTATATCTTGAGATCAAGAAAAAATGTCAATGAAACGAAAAAGTTGTTTTTATTTTAAAGGGAAAGTCCACCCCAGGATTTTTTTTAGCTGACGATATAGACCTAATAATACCATGAAGAATGATACAAGTCTCATTAAAATCCATGATCACATAACGAAGATATATCGACTTTTTTATCGAAAATCAGCCGCCCCCCAAATGCAAATGCGTTACATGGGCAAAAAACGATCGCCAAAAAATAACCGATAGTATCGAAATTGTGACGTATGTTGCGAGCTGCCTTCTTATTTCGCAGACATTCACTTTCGCTCGCGGTACACTGTTATCGCACTGACACGACGAATCATGAATGAAAGTGAAAGCGAAAGTGAATGTCTCCGAAATAAGAAGGCAGCTCGCAACATACGTCACAATCGTTTCATGCCCATGTAACGCATTTGCATTTGGGGGGCGGCTGATTTTCGATAAAAAAGTCGATATATCTTCGTTATGTGATCATGGATTTTAACGAGACTTGTATCATTCTTCATGGTATTATTAGGTCTATATCGTCAGCTAAAGAAAATCCTGGGGTGGACTATCCCTTTAAGTTTTGTTAAATGTCAATGAAGTTCGTATAATAGAGAAGAGAAAAGAAAGCTGGTTAACAAATGGCTTTAATATTCCTAACCCAACTTGAATCTATTCAGGTAACGAGGGAAATCACAGATAAAATAATGCCATACATATACATGTAGAATCTGTTCATTGCAAACATAAAGAATGTAATGAAACCTGGATATTATGAATTTAACCTTTTGGAGTAATGTTTCTGTTTGTCGTATTTCTATGAACTACGTGAAATATTGCTTTCCCTACGTTTTAGTACGGCCCAAACGAAGTGAGCTGCCAGTTACACTTTGAACAGGTAACAGTCATTTTGGAGGAAACAGAGTGAAAAATTTAGTGGTGCTTTACTTTATATTTGCACTTGAAATGATATTTCTGTCACAAATGATTAAATAAATAAATTCAAACAATGGTGTGTGGTTTTGTGGTTATAATGGGCTACATGTACCTTTGATGCTGTCAGTAAGTTCACTTGCTTTAATTTCTGGATATTTTAAGATACACTTTCCTTGGTTTATTGGCTTTAGTGGTAATTGGTCGCTGTCCATTCAAAATAATGCTGTGTATTATTGCAAGGGTTTTGTGGGTAGTATATGACCTAGCTCATCCTACCCTTATCAAAACACTTACTGGTAAATTGGTAATCCTACAATATTATGTTATTGTGCCTCTTTGCTTGTGAATCTCTATGACTTATAGTTTTCACCATTTGAGGAACATTGTAATTTAAACTTTTGTGCAAAACTTTATTTTTTATTTTTATTGTCCAGTTTATTTTTCTGTTTGTATGAGGTTATTGTTGAGCCTTGGCTGTCATCACCATAGCGTGTTAACCCATTGCGTACTGGAACCATGTGGTTCCTGTATCAAAGCCTATGGGAATGTGAGGATTCAGTATTTAAATGGTTAATTGAGTTATGAAAACTATTTTTCAAGGTTACCTCTTTTTAGAAAATTTGCACTTCATATTGGGGCAGTTTCGAGAACTTTGTTCTTCTCTTCTTTATGACAAGCAAATCTTGTGTCTAGGAATACTGATTCAAATATTGATGAAATGTATAAAAATATCTGGATTTCTGTTAGTTCTGGGAGTTCCTGTTATTCTACCGTAAATGTTGTTAAAGATCAAGATTAAATGTATATTTTTCAGTTTTTGAATTTAGTGTATTGGTTTTATGAGGTATGATAATTTTGTACATTAGTGCAACCCCCCCCCCCCAAAAAAAAAAAAATACTTTGTGGTTCTGTGATTATTTTTAATAATTTATTTATTGCAACAAATTATGGTTTATTGAACGGGACCGACGTTGACTAGCGTTGCTATTTGTTGTTATTCTCATGCTCAAATACAATGTAGTAATGTGCTGTGTATCTGAAAATTTGGTGATAAATGAATGAATGAATGAATGAATGAATGTAATTGTTTCATTCATTCTCTACTCTAAGGTGCGGAGATCTCGTTATAGGCGCTCTGGAACACCACCGGATCCTGACCATGATCAACTGGCCAAGAGGTTCAATGTGAAAGACTCTCTTCCCTATCAGGCTTGTAATTTCAGGTAAGATCATGCTCCTATAGCCACACATTGATGGCGTTATTATGAACAAACGAATCCATCATATATATTACTGTAATTCAATCAATTCAATTGTTTTATTTTCCAAATCATTAAAAAAGTTACTTCATATTATATACAAATAACAATTATAAATACAATTCATGTACAGTAACATAATAGATGAGGAAAAAAAGGGGAACCAAAAAAAGCAGAAGCCTGTGGTTGAAAAGTTCCCTCAGTACATTATGATAATCAATCTGTGTACATAAATGAAAAGTAAGAACATATTCAAAAATTACACTTACACTACATACAAAACTGACAAATCACCAATGTACGGATTCGTCGGTTGATAATAACGCCGACGGTATTTATAGCTGTCTCATTGACAATGTATGTGTAGATTCAGGGTTGGACAGAAATCAAGCTTTACTTCTAGGCAGGGAAAATATTATAACATTATCATGCCAGAAATCATGGAAATATTTTTTTGCAAATATGGATGGTCTAAAATTCAATTGGCAAGGGTTGGAAATGTCTATGGTGTGTTTTCACACCGACTCCATTGGCCCTCTGATACATTGGCCTTCCTGCAAATGAAGTTGTTACATTTAAAGCTCCACTGCACTACTTGCGCCCTCTATATAGCAAACATGCCTAATCGGTGACCATTAGTCCCCCATGATCCTTTAAAAAAAATGTTAATTGAGAGCTTTTTTGATGAGATAACCACCTGTCAGTGACCATGCAGGGATGTCTAATCCCTCCTGGCCAAACTAGTGCAGTGGGACTTTAAAAGCAGAACTTGTTCAAATATATGCCACATCTTACGAGCAAGGTGTGAAAAATACTAGGATTGTTAGGCCAGCTTTAAGACCATCTCCCACGTTGACTGGACAGCTCGTAAGAGAATAGTTAAAGATTAATGTTGATACATTCCTTAACAAACAGAAACCTCCATTAGCATTTTATTCTTACGCCTTGCAAATTGTTAGGGCTATGTTTAGTTTCACTCTCGGTGGCCTTGTGTCAAACCAACATAAGATCATTAACACTGCAAGCTAAAATCCTGGGGATTTTGTCATATTCTTGAGTTTCAGTGTAAGTTGCTAGGCAACTACATGTAAGCATAATTAAAAATCTGTATACCGCCCCCCCCCCCCAACCTTGAGTGTTTTTATCAATTTGTGACCAAAACTTCACATGTTTTTGCAGTCTAAATGCATGCTTTTAGACATTTTTGTTGCTGACACGACTCTCCTCCATTCCAAATATCACATGCAGGGCAGCGACAAGTTGTGAATGTGCACTATTCATAAAAACACCAGAATTTTTTGTTTATGATTTTAAGTTAATTTCTTTCCACAAATAAAAGTGTACAAAATGATACACGAATAATCAAATGAAGTGGAGTGATAACAAAAGTGTAAATGCTTATCTAGGTTATCCCCTTAAACAACTAGCTGGAATGGAATTGAATTGAATTTCTTTTTTTGTCACACACAAATAAAAGGAGGGCATAAAATAATCTTACATTTGTATAAAATACAACAATAAACTAACATAAAACAAATAACTACAAATAACATAAATAACATAACAATGTAAGAGTAACAATGGAGTACATCGTATTAGCAAATATTGACAGTTTTTACAGGTTTCTCTTTTAAAATAGTAGTATATGTTTTTCAATTGTTATCTTCTTTTTGGGGGGTAATGTAAATGGGCCTTCCATATCCTGTATCTATTTTATTCTCTGGCATTTTTATATTGACTCATACCTGGTATCCACTATTCATACCCATTCATTACAATGGATTGTAAACATAGCATCTATTCATTTGTTTGGGTATTACATAATGACCCTTACCTGCTTCTTAGGTACATGTAATTAATAAGTAGTCTTTGCTTTCAGGCCTTGATTCATATAAGGATATGTTCCATTTTCTTCTTTTCTTTAGTAGTATGGAATTCACCAATCATGGATTGTTGAAAAGCTTATTATGTTTGCATTCAAATGTAAAAATGGATAATTCCAGTAGATTTGTTATCAATATATACTCAATTCCAGTTTATTGTTTTGGCCTGAACAATCTCCGCCTATAGTAATTTTGTATGTTAGATCAAGATTAGATCATGAAACATTCAACTAGAACAAAAAGCTGTATAAAACTCTTTCAAACAGGGTAAAATAAATTTTGGTTAGAAGTAAACTAAATACACTGAAACATAAACCTTTCATGAATGATGTATTGGAGGATTGTTTGTTTTTAGGGTCTGAACTACTAGACTATATGAGGCTTTCACTCTCCAGAAAAATCAATAATTTTCAGAGTTGCAGAAGGAACCTGTTTAACCAGCTACAGTAGCTAGTTTAAGCAAGCAGTGTAACAGGTTCTTTGAAGTGTTTCTGTAGCTCTTTGTGTTTCCTTCAATTCACTTGTATGCCTATTAATTACTGCGTAAATATTCATAAAGCAGATTTGGTGAGAAGCCAGTTTGTAGTACACATGCATTCTTACTAGTTTATTCAACGCAAGCACATTTTCAAATATATTTTGAGATTATATTGCATGGAAAAGGTCAATTCAATATATAGAGTATGCCTTCTCCTGCTTTTAGCTGCTCTGCCCGTTAAAAATATACTGAGAAATATATATATGAACATTTTTTTTAAAGATACAAATTCTGTTTCTTCGAAAGATTTGTAGTAAACCTATGGTAAATATGATTAAAGTAGCTTTAGTGCGAAATGTATTTAGCATGCAAAGAAGCATCCAGAACACAAAAGACAACGTATTTTGGTGATGTTTGTGAATTAAAAGCTCTTTTTTGACATATTTGATATAGTTTAGGTCAACTTTAAGCCTAATCGAGATAGTACATGAATTGTATTGTATTGTATTTATTAAACTTATGGTAAATCAATATTCTGTTTATAAACATATAAATGAATTTACAATGCATTGTAACAAATCAATATTCTGTTTGTAAACATACCAGTATATATTATATAAATCATTTTACAATGCAGTATACATATAAGAAAACAGAATGAAAATTATATACAGCAGAAACACTCATTTTTTCTTCTTGGAAAAACATGACATATAATGCATAAAGTAAATACATCCAAAGATTTAGATATATAAAACCTTATATAGCAATTTTCTAAATAAATTATAACTCATGCTATACAAAATAGGTAAGTGAGATACATGGAATGCCTAAAAAAAAGTACATACCTTATACATAAACATTTTTTACAAGCTCCATATCCTATCAATGCGGTTCTACCTCTATGTGATAACATTATGATTTTCAAAAATTTTGTGTTTTGCTTTCCGGACATGCCTTTTTGTACCACTCAGTACATTCCCCTAAGCTATCTAATAAGCAAGAGGCTTGGTTAAAAAGTTTTGCTATTTTATGCACACAGAAATCTTCAAATTGCTCAACAAATAATTATTCATTTGCTGTAGCGATAAGTATTGCAAAATTTCCTACTGATGCTCCCTGTATGTCTGTTGACTGGGTGTCCGTCTCCATCGCTAGTACCCTAGGTTTGATTTGATTTAATTTGGTTTATTGCAATAAAAGAACATAAAGGAACACAAAGTCAATGTACAACACAATAAACAATCAAATATGAATGACTAAAACGTATGACCATAAATAATAAAACAAAATGAATCTCAAATATTACATCAAAATCTAAATATATTACAAATATTAAAAACATTAAAAAACTTCTGTGTCATCAAAGGTTACAAAAAAAGGAGAGAGAGAGAGAAAGAGAAATCGAAGGATAATTTAAAAAAAAATTGAAATAAACAGTTTGAATATATAATATATTAACGTAATTTTAAAAATTTGTCAAAAGATTAGTTATGCCAATCCCGCAACACATCCAAGTTCAATGCAAATAATTTGTAGATTTTTAAAAAGTCATATAGGTGACTTCGGTCTTACTGCCACGGGTGTACCTTTCCTGTGCACCTCTCTTGTTGCCATCTTCGGAGTGGACTGGTCCAGGGTCATCTGTGTTCCCTCGCTTTTTCCGAATTTGTCCACAAACCAACGAAGAGCTTCGTTGGTTCAGCTTTTGAAAAATAAATGAGTTTCGCCGCGTTCCTTGCTGTCTTCAAAGCCGTAACTTGGCTCCGCCAGATCATTCTCACCTGTTTCGAAAGATTGTCTGTGGTATAGATCTTTGTACCTTTCAGTAATTTAGCCCTTTGTTGAACCACTACCTTCAAGTTCAAGTTCAGTTTATTTCACATCCATTACAAAACTTACAACAATATAACATTCAAATACAATAATATAAAATGCAATACCGGTATATATAAAATATGATAAGAACAAATACATCAAAAACAGTAGCACTAAAAAATCATTAATGGGTATAGAGTAGGGATGTGAGGGACCAGAAAAGGCTATTTGCCTATCTAGGCTGGTCCCCTTTTTCTACAAACCACAAAGTAAAATCTTCAGCAATTAAAAGCAAAATATTGACAATATAGACATTACATTAACTGAGACATACATACACACATACATAGGAAAGGCAGAATTAATTGAAGCTAAATAAGTATATTGTAACTTGTTATTTGTAAATAACGAAGGTAACAGGCTTTTATTTGTTTTGGTAATGATGATGTTCCAGTCCGAACACAATGAAATCTCTGATATTCAATCTTCTCTACTTCCTGTTCTGTAAAACTGGAGTTTCGTAATCATACATTTTTTCATGATTTCTTTAACGTTGTCCCTCTCTCCTTCCTTTTGTATCTTTCTGGTATGTTGAGGAAGACCAAATTCTCTCTTGCGGCACGAGTTTCAACTCAATATCATGTAAATTTTATCCATTGTATCGTATTGGTATAAAAACAGACTTGTATGATTTCATATAAAAAAACATGTTTGCAGGATGGTAATGGTAATGGTTTTATTGAAAATTCATTTGCAGCCAAGATCATGATGGCTGAATTGCAGAATTTTGTACATTGCATAAAAACATAAATATTTATACAAACATAAATATACTACAGTAAAATTATCCTGCAAATTGTATTAAGACATATCACACAGTGAATGAATTTTCTAAATAAATCAGTATATACACCTATATACAAATTAATAAAATTCACTTAACAGCTAACAGTTGCTTAAATCAATTCCACAATCATAATATATGATTTACTGAAGTACTTTTTATCTGATTTCTTTTTTTATTCTAGGTCTTCCACCCTCATGAAATCTGTATCAATCCAGAAGAGGAATGATCAATCTCCTCTTGCCATCAAATCCATTCCATTCCCACTCAGCAAGCAGAGAACCGTTCCCATTCACACGCAACCGTTCCTATGGTCACAAGTGGAAGAATCAGATAGGCCTCAAGAGTAAGTATTCCTGTTGAAACAGATCCATAATTCTCTGAATAGTCCTGAATTTCTGCCATTTTGGACATTTTATTTGTTGGATAATGAAGTCCTGGTATTTAAAAAAAAAATCTATTTGAAGGGGTGATTCCCATTCACACGCAGCTGTTCCTATGGTCACAAGTCGAAGAATCAGATAGGCCAGTTGAGTAAGTATTCAAGCTTCTAGAACTACCAAGTTTCTGCTGAAACAGATCCATAATTCTCCAAAATAAGCTCAAATTTCTGTCATAATTTTTGACATTTTATTTGTTGGATAATGAAGGCTTGGTATTAAAAAAAACTATTTGAAGAGGTGATACTCCATTCCATTCCCTCTCAACAAGCATAGAGCTGTTTCTATTCACATGTAACCGTTCCTATGGTTACAAGTAGAAGAATCGGATAAGCCAGTTGAGTGAGTATTCAAGCTTCTGAATAGGCGTATCAAAACTTGATAAGAAAGAAAGAAGTCGTACATTCTCAACCAAAAAGGCTTGTTCAGATATGTCGACGCAAAATATCTGGCACGTTTTCTTTTTACTTGTAAGTGAATGGCAACTGCACACAACAAAATACTTGTGCGTATTCACCAAGCTCTGTGTTATAAAATACAGAAATGTGAAGCGTAGTATCCTTTACGTCATCATAACAAAACTGTCACGGTTTTGCCGCGTCATATGTGAATGACCCTCAATTGTGTGCATAAACCTGTCATTAATGTAACTCTTCTTCTGTGACTTGTTTCTTTTAGGGGACAGAGTTTGCCTGAGAAGTTTCTTGCAGAGAAGGAGCGCCTGTTCAATGTCAGAGGTCAGAAGAGGCGGATGGCACACCCCCTTCACAGACAAAAGTACAGTGACCTTCACATAGGGGGTCACTCCCATGGCTTGTCAAACAAGTAAGTATTCCTTTTGCAGATACAGTGAAACCTGTCTATAAAGACCACCCAAGGGAGACAAGAAAAGGGGTCTTTCTGGGCAGGTGGTCTTTATGTACAGGTTCCTTTAGTACATGTTTCAATGAGAACCCTTTCTCAAAGGAAACAAGATATGTGATCTTTGTAGACAGGTGGTCACTAAAGCAGGTTTGACTGTACAATCTTATCACATCCCAAGTTATTAGAAAGCATGTAAAGCAATGAAGCAAGGAGACATACTTTTAGCTAATTCTCCTATAGAAGATTAAAGACGAAGATATATAGAAGACAAAACTTGTCATGCTTAATTACACAATGCCATATTTGGACATCATCTTTGTCAAGATATCCCCATGCAAATACCACTGACATGACCAACATTCCCATTACCGGTAAATAATGAAAAATGAGTAGACCGCTTACCTTACATCTGAAAGGCGCTATTAGAGCATTCAAGCAATTCCTTCCTGCCGGGTACCCAATTACAACACCTGGGTGGAGAGTGGCAAATGTAAATTATTATATTTTATATATATTTTATTTTACTCCTTTTCCTCTTATTTAACTCCTTTAGGTTAGATTGGCGAGAAGAGTATGATAAGGTCAAGAACGCAGTCCTACCTACAGAGGCCCAGGAACTGTTCCTTGGGAGGGGGCTCACTTTCCCAAGGTAAGTTTTGTTTTGATGTTTGATTGTTTTACCTGACTGCTCTAAGAAAGCATGTGCCTTTAAGTAAACAGCCAGGGGACCAAAGGCTTCAAGACCTCTCTGAGGAACTTGGTAATGAGGATTAATCCCTTACCCAAGGGCAGGAGCGCATTGACTTGGTTTTCGACACGGTACCCCTCGGTTATGAGACCACTGCTCTACCACTGAGCAATCGCGCCTCCTCCACTGTGAATGAATCTTAAATTGTAAATTTGTTTTGATCATCATATTTACAAAAGGGAAATACAAAATTAGGTAGTCAACAGCTTGGCTGTGTTAATATTTGACAGATTGAATCCTGTAACCCCTATTGAAAAAATATGCCACAACTCGCAAAAACAGTGATATAATTGTAGTGCGTGACAAAAAAACAATCTGGATTTCATAACACACGCATCATTCAAAGAGGCGTTTATGTGTGCGGCAGCGTCTTTTTTAAAACACTCTCTTGCCACTCATTGGGACATGAATTGATTTTTATTCTGCTGCAGTAGTTCTCTGATGTGGTTCACTGTGTCATGTTTGAATGAGTCTTCCACGAGTCATCGATCCCACCGCTGCCACCAATGTTAAAGAGCTACATGGAAATTTAGATTCTTGAGCTCCAGAGTGATTGACACATGAATCGTGTTGACATTATTTGATTTCTTTATTGGAAATCTGGATCTAGAAGTTTTGCAGTTAATAAGTTCATAACTTTTAGAAATGAATCATTTATTGTAGCCTGTAACCACAAATGTAACACCCTTTCAATGTATACATGTATGTAGTTTTGTTTATGTAACTGTGTGTTCCATAGCTTTGTATAATAATATGCTGGTTGGTGAATGGGGACACTCTTTGCACAGGAGGCTGATCATGAGAATCCCTCTACAGGTTTATAGAGAGATTTAATCCGTTGAATATTTTTTTCTCTCTTTTCGTTTTCTCTTCTTCTAACTCTTCCTCTTACTCTTCATTTCCTTCACTAGTTCGCATGGGACCAATGTCCGCAAGCAGAAATGGCAGGAGAGAATCAAGCAAGAGGCTGCCCTCCCAAGCTCCGCGCCTCCCAGTGTATCCAATTACAAAGCATCACCACCGGCTAAAGATGCCGCGCCAAGGAAGCAAAGTATTACAGCGCCCCCAGTGGCGAGACAAAGAACAGAGCGGGATGTTGATCCACAGCATGTGCCTTTCACTGTTCATAGAACTCCGGTTAAACCGAAAGTAAATCGGCGAGACCTTCGCCAGGATGACTCGGGAGTGAGCACAGCAGATGGATCGACCGTCCGTGGATCGAGAGCTTCGGGAGGTCAAAGGTCACAGTGTGGACATGGAGGTGGACAAAGAGTGGAGAGGGTGAAGAAAGTTGAATCTAGAGAGGAGATTGCCGATGTACCCGTAGTGACAGAAAGGTAGGAAAAGCAACGTTGATTCTTACTTTCGCAAAGATTTTCTGAAGATGTCAGAAGTAGTGAGCCCTTTATTTTCACTTAATTTGTCCACCTTTTAAAAAAAACTGACCCTTACAGTGTCATGGACAGTATAAGATGCTCAACTTTTAACACCCTTTGAAGAATTCAGTTCTTTTTTCTTCTTGAAATTAAACAGATAAATAAATAGTGAAATTTGATACAATGTATTACCATTTGTTTGTCAGTGAGAGATAAACTAACAAAACATGATTAAACATCTGAACTCATAAAATCTTAGTCGTTTTCTCAGTGGATCCCAAAGAGTTTCATGATATTGCAGCGAGATTAGCTCTTGATATCATGCAAGGTGACTAAGGCTTCGATTTTGATCAATCTTTCTACGCAGTGCTGAGGACAGGGCTGATGAGAGAATGGAGACAGAGGAGAGACTACAGGAAGAACCAGTAGACGCTGTTGATGAGATCACATTAGACCAGCCCGATGATGCAACCAATGACATCAGGTATGTGGCATTTAAATTGTATTGCTATGTCAGGGCCCTGTCTTACAAAGAGTTGATATCAATTGCAACTTATTTGCAATTGATATCGATCACAACTATGTACATAAGAGATAAGAGACTGCAAACTTGCGATTGATTGGAGGACTTGTGATTGATTTGGATCAATCGCAACTCTTTGTAAGACAGGGCCGTGATATCTAGAATTCATGCCATGATTAGAACAGGTCAAAACCAATGAAATAGTTACAACATCGCCTTGATTTTGTAGCAGCAAATGTAGAGAACTAAACAGCTGGTAAGATTTCTTTTAAACACTGCCCTCCATGGCTTCAAAGTTGCTCTAAAAACCCATCTCTTTCTAAACAGTGCTATTTAAGTATTTCAATGTACCGGTAGCGTAATAATTTGTGTTGTCTTAGTTTACTTTATTTTAGTTAAGAAAGTGATATGTTTGTGATTGTAATATGTACAGCGCCATGAGCGTCAGAGCCTGGCGGATACCGGCGCTATATAAATATTCATAATCATATTATTATTATTGATTGAGGATTATGGTATTGCAGTAAAATATAAAAGTGATTATGTGATCCATAGCCACAGTTTATTGTGGTTGATCTTGCAATCTATGTTAAACGATTACTCATTCAGTGGATTTTGAATGAATATAAGAAATAAGATACAGAAAAGATAACAGTGGATTCTTTCCTTGATTTAACATCAGTAACTATTCAGCTATTGAAATGATCATCATAACTCATTACTGTGTAAGACAAATTACGGGGAAGTATATGTTCGTATGGCATAACCCTGTATTGGTTAGTGAGAAATGTGAGGTTTTATTACTTCAAATATGAAATGATATGAGCAAGTCCTGCAGTTAGCTAAGTTCAAGTTATCTGTCATCTTCCTATATTTGATATTAATCAAAAATCTCTCATCACTGCAGCTTGCCACGCCCAGATTCCGAGATGGACATTGACGAGCCTCTTGAGGATAGTGGCCCCGTAGGACTGGTCCTGGAACAACCCTACACCCCTCAGCCCCCCTCACCCAACCCCCTCATGTCAGCTGATCTTCATCTAAACATGAGTGATGAGAAGCGGGATGCGCTTGCCCTCAAGTTTACCAAGCTTGACTCGGATAAAGACGGGTAAGCAGAACATTCTTGTACAAGTTTTTAGTGAACGGAACAAGGCTATGTTATCCCATATATTACTGATTTTAGTATTTTGGATGATTGTATTAAATTGATAACCCTACTGTAGCTTGGGTCGGGCAAGATATGAAGCCAATGATACTTCTGATGTATATTTATGTTCATAATTCTGTTTGAGGCTCTTCCTTTCTCAAATTCTGGGCAACTTAAAGCTTTTAGTGAACTAGAGTCAAAGTGTTATGCATAATCCCCCGACAGATCACCATGATTGTAATTTGTATTTTCACGTATATCATTTGTATATATATATACTTACATCTGAATGTACATCTTCCTTTCTCAGACACATAACCTTCAAAGAACTTGAGACTACGTTTCCAGAGAATTTATCAAGACCTCAACAGAGATATATCAAAGAGGTGAGAAAATAAAAAAAATTGTATCATATCATATGATAACAATATTTGTATCACATCATATGTTGTATGACACATTCTCCAGTGACAATTGCTCTTTGATCAGTTTCATACACGGACCACATTATTTATTTCGACCCTACAGACTCAACATTGTACCTGTTCCTCTCCCAAACCCTAACACTATATCACTTTGACAACATAAAGCCTGAAGCAAATTGTTGCCAGAGCACAAGTTGGATGACCTTGTCATAATGAAAGTGAAAAAGAGAGACAGTTGGATTTTCTTATGCACAACAAATAGAGTTGGCATTACACATCTTGAGTGACTTGGTCTACATATGATTATCCATTTTTTAGTGATAAAATTTGATTAAACCATGATTTTCTGTCTTATTTTCTTACACTTCTACCAATCTGCCCCATGCCTACGAATTATAATAGCATGATGATCATGAATATCTTGACTTGTCTCCTTCCCCAGGCTTATGAGCTGGTTAGTGCTAGTACTTTCTTTGGTTTGGAGGAGTTTGTAACAGTCAGCTGCCTGTGTGAGAGACTAGCCAAGCTGACTGGTCCTGTGAGGGATGCCTTTGAGAAGGTCAACCAGTCAACGCTACAACAGAATATTACTCAGTTTGTGGTAAGCAGCAATATTGTCAATACTTCTTTTTCTGTTTGACCTCTTGTCAGGCTTCCTGTGTATGTGTCTGTCTGTTTGTCTGTCTATCGCTCTTCCCTTCTCTCTGTCTTTCTTTATCACATTCTTTCTCACCAAGTCTTCATATATTGAGGAATGACTGAGAATCTAACCCAGTCAATGCTACAATAAAACATTACTCATTTTATTATGCATCGAGGCTACAATGTAGGCCTGAATGCTCTGCCTGTTTGCCTGTCTAGCACCTTGTATATCTATCTCTCTGTCTCTTTCTATTTGTCTGTCTTTCTATCTCTCTGTCTGTCTGGCTCGCTCTCTCTCTCTCTCTCTCTCTCCGTCGCTCTTCCCTTGCTCTTCCCTCTCCCTCTCTCTCTCTCTCTCTCTTTCTCACACACTCTCTTTCTCTGTATGATCGAGTCAGTTCATATCCCACCGCTGCCACCAGGACATATAAACACAGTGACAGTATGAGTAAACTTAACACTCTTTATAGAAGTCACATATCACAAGCCGAGGAGGTAGTGCACTGCAAAGAGATGTCTGAAGATAGTTACACAATATTAATGATTCTTGCAGAAATTAACAGGAGGATGAACAAGGTGGTGCTAAAGCTTAACCTGTTACTGAATTCCGTCATCCCAATAGGCTTAATGCAGGGAGAACCCAGTTCCCAGATGCAAAGGGTTAAACTTAGATTTAACATTATGGCGCTTGTTTCTCTCACTCCAATCTACCTCCTCTTTTATTTCTCTGTCTGTCACTCTTCCTCTCTCTCTCTCTCCCCCTCTCTCTCTCTCTCTCTCTCTCTCTGTGTCTTCTCTCCTCTAGAGGGATCTCAAAGTTGTAAGAGTTAAAAGCATTCCCTTCTTATTTTACATCCATTTAGTTACATATTTTGTTATAATTACAAAATTTCAGGTGATGTTTTCTACTGTGGACAGACAACAGACTGGCTGCATCAGCCTATCCTCTTTCCAGGAGTTACTGGGAACATTACTGAACAAGGACCTAGCCTCCGACACCAGGCTCTTCAATGACATCCTGTCCACCATTGGCAAGGTAAATAAACTAATATGTATAATATTTCTGAAACTAAAATTACATATCAATTTTGAAAACCTGCTCTGTTCTTTATAGAAATATGTCTACGAGACAGAGGCCTATATTAAAGAGCTGTAGTTCTTATTTTGGTCTAAATATATATTATGTTCTTTGATATGAAAGGTCCGTGAAAGGTGGGAGGGTATTCCTAGGGATGATTGTACATGATTTATCATAGAGTCTCTATGATAAATTATCTTGTTATATGTTGGTCTATTTTCTCATTTTTCAGAATGGATCATTGTCAATTGACAAGATAGAGTATTTGGTCTTTATTCCATACTTCCTTGGCTTCAAGTGAAAAAGCACCCCTTCCAGAAATAATGGTATGGTCAAATCCAGCACCTTATCTGTGATGATAAGGGTTCTACCATCTTGAAGATGGGTAGGACAAGATTACATGATGTCTTCATACTGTACTTCCTCAGCTACCGGTGAGAAATTACCCCTTCAAAGGCTAATGGTATGGTCTAAGGCTGTTCCATATCTATGATGATAAGGGTTCTTCCATCTTGAAGATGGGTAGGACAAGATTCCATGATGTCTTCATACTGTACTTCCTCAGCTACTAGTGAGAAATCACCTCTTCAAAAGCTAATGGTATGGTCTAAGGTTGTCCCATATCTATGTTGATCAGGGTTCTTCCATCTTGAATACAGGGTTTGACATGATCAAAATATTGTCTTACATTTTCGTACTTCCTCAATTATCTGTAAAATGGCATCCCTTCCAGGGCCCCAACTTACAAAGAGTTGATAACAATCGCAACTTATTTGCGATTGATGTCAATTGCAACCATGTACATAAGAGATAGGAGACTGCAAACTTGCGATTGATTTGTTGACTTGCGATTGATTTAGACCAATAAGCTTTGATCCAAGTTGAGATGGATTGTTTTCTGTACACATAGTTCTATCACTAAGATTGGAGCCATTGATCAAAATTGTATAATATATTTAAAGAATAGTCTTTATCTTGCAATTAAATCTGTATAAATTGTAATTTATATGGTGAGAAAATTATAAAAGCCAGTGACCTCTGTTTCTGTAGTGCCATACATTTTGTCCAATGGCAATATTTATATCTTATTGATATCCGTCCAGAAAAGAAATATGTAAAACAAAAGTAAATTTTAATTTAAGATGTACATTATTAAACATATTTTCCTGTTAAGAATAGGAATTGCCTGTATGTATTTAACTTTGCCTCAAGTTTTGTATGATAATTGAACTTTGATGACTCTTTATATGGTATCAATTGAATATCATGTATCTCAAGAGGTTAATACTCAGTTTGATAATTCCTTGTTTCATAGAAATGTGATATCTTTTTGCCATTATTGTAAAAGTTTGCAAGCAAACTTGTTTTCTCAAAAGTGTTGATTTTGATTTTTAGCTTTTTTCATTTCTGAAATACATGTACAGTTAACAAGTAAATAAATTATTCATACCTTACCAAGTTTTGCAATTATTTGAGTATGTGAACAATTGATTTGTTTCGATTAATGTTTCTTGAGAAAGTGACATATCAAAGCTTACATCTAAAAGTATCAAACAAAGGCACTAATGCAACTACTCCACCTTTCATTCTTGAGTAACACAAAAGAAATCAAATTTACAAGGGGTATGGATAATTCAGTTAACTGTTCATGTATATCAGCCACAGCACTGCTGAAATGATGCATATATTTGTGCCATAAGCGAATGCAGTGTAAGCATATCATTTCACCCGGTCTTGTATGTCCTTTCCCTACGCATATTTACGACCTTGGAACAAGTGTTAAAATATTTCATGCTCTAAAAATGTGTCCTGCATGTTCATGTAGATTTTTTTTCCTTCAATTTTGTAGTGATTACAATTTACAACAAGGGAGAAAACATTTTAACTCTCTAAATCTTGTGTTAAATAATGATTCTATGCAGTCTTAAAATCATGTACTTTGTTTCAGCATATAAAAGAATTTCGATTGCGACTTTACCTGCATGCAGTGCATGCATAAAATGCACCTGCAAACATGAACTAGTTGTAAAATAATCTACCTTGAATATCCTGTCTTTCTATAGAGTAAAAGCACCTTTGGAACATTCTGAAATAAGTCAATTTTTACTATGTATATATATGTATAGACTTTGATGTTAATATATTTGAGTTGATTAATTGAAATGGAAAATACAAGTAAAGATGTGTCGCAGGGCATTAGAATTTTTGTTATGCCTTGCTGTCAACGACTCTATACATATTTTTGAAAAGTTTGTGTGAAGAGATTGATGTATTTAAATCATATTTATATTTATGTATGAAAATGAAGAGAAATAGATATAGTTATAAAATTGGATCAAGAATGTAGCCAATGAGAAGCGTTAAAATGGATCACGTGTGCGTGCATTAATTTTTACCACATGCACAGGGAGTGCATTTTGGTGATAACATCCGACAATTTTTCAACTTTATACTCCTATTGTAGACATATCTTATGAAACAAATAATACATGTTTTAGCTTGTGCATTAGTGATATGCACTGCACTTGGTTAAGTCACAATGAGACGGACAATGAACTGGATAAGTCTCGTTCACTACCCTACTGTGAATATGAACCTGCTTGCAATGAATATTCACTATTAAAATGCACTCGCAAACATGTATTATTTGTATACTATTACATTCAGGGCTTTTGTTGCATGAAGTACATAGATGTGCTGTATTATTTATGATTCCCTATCCAGTGAGAGTTGGCTGAATTTGACAAATAAATTATGATGAAAATTGATTTAAATAGAAAGTGTTACACGATTTGTATTTCTGTATATCTTAGTACTCTTTCTTTGATTGCATGTCTGCAATTTCTTCTCCTTTTGATTTGCTTTTCTTTTTATTGTTATGTTTGACAAATTATTCACTTACAGACTTGAAAATGACCAAGTTGCTGTTATCTGTATGCCTATAATGTAAATGCTTTCTTGATCCTGATGTGTTTCAGCAACACTTTGAAGTCAGCATGCCTCTGTTTTTCATGATATTATATCTGGGTAAATCCATGCATTGGGTCCATTTCCCTTGCTCTCATTACATAATTTGATCATTAGTATGGAAAAAAGAGGTTGAAGTGATAATTAACTTTGATTTCTGTAATGAATATGCCATTGTGTAGTGATGATTGGTGAAAAAGCACCCCTTCCTTTCCGAAAGAGAGAAAGACAGAGAGGTAGAGATACAGGGACAGGGATATACAGACGGACAGAGAGAGAGAGCAAGCTAAATAATGATAATAATATACATTTATAAAGCACATACAATATGCTCTCATTACATAATTTAATCATTTGTATGTAAAAGGGGAGGTTGACACTTGAAGTTCAGTGATGATTTCTATAATGAATATATACCATTGTGTAGTGATGATTGGAGAATATGGTTGTCGAGTCCTGCCCAACACAGTTGTGGCAGTGTCTCCCGGCCCCCCCACTCAGTGTTATTTAGGGTACGCATATGCGTGTTCCAACCGACCCCCCCTTTTCAGCAAAAGTCCGGTGTGTAAAGTCAATACGGCTCGACCTTTTTCTTTTGTATACGAGCCTTTTTCCGCACCCCCCCTTTTCAGCAAAAGTCCGGTGTGTAAAGTCAATACGGCTCGACCTTTTTCTTTTGTTACGAAAAGGACATTTTGGCAACACGCATGCGGTCATTTTGAAACCTGAGTGGGGGGGGCCGGGCAGTGTCTAGTGTAAAAATAAATTATTTGAATATGTGCCGCTCAGAAACATGTAGTTTCAGAGTTTTTCCTGTTTGCCTAAAAAGTATTACTTATATATAATAGTGTGATTGGATATGGAGCAAGCACACGCTTTAGTGCGAAAGAGGGAAAGAGAGAGAGAGAGAGAGAGAGAGACAGACAGGGATAGAGAGACAGAAAAAGAGACAGATGGACAGACAGATAGAAAGAGAGACAGACAGAGAGAGACAGACAGGGACAGAGAGACATAGAAAGAGACAGACAGACAAGGATAGAGAGAAAGGCAGAGAAAGATAGAGAAAGAGAAAGAACTGTATAAACACATGGAAGGTATGAGAGTACATAGGAGAAGTAAACAAGAGAAAGAAAGTACATGTTCATAGGCCTACAGAGAAGTTAGTTTGAGGATGTACACATCATATACCTGTCAATTATATATGGTTTCATAATGTTTTACATGTTTTGTAAGAAGTTGTATTGTATCCACATTAGACACATATGACACGGATTTGAAGAACGATATGATACAATTGAGTTTCAAAATACATTCCATATCATTTATTTTTGTTCAAGCATAAACATTTTTATAAATTATACTCAACAATTTCAGGGATTTAGATCCATGAATACTATAACATATTTTTTTAATGCATAATTTTTATACAGAAACATGTCATGTCATCTTCTTGTATGTCCAGTGATTTAGACCTGGGATTGTATTCTGAAAACAATGTTATCTTTATGTTAGTAGAAAGTATGTTAGTTGTCATAACAAAGTGAAATCATGTAGGATAGACATATTTCATCGTAGCTCCCGCAGATGCCTATAGGCTCATGCAGCCACTTTGCGAAAAAAAAGTAAATATGGTGTGGCCTACTTTTGATTTTTTATGACAATTAACATAACAGACGACATAATTTTCAGAACACCACCCCAGTGCCATTACTTAAAAGGGTTGGCCAATCTGTTTCCAGTTGGGCACACCATGGTAAAAACCGCTTTTTTGGAGAAAGTACCAAAAAACATAATGTATGCCATGTTGTGACCAACTGAAACCAAGTTGGCCAAACTCTGTGTATAGATGGCTCTGATTAAGACTAGAAACTATTACTTAAAAAGATAACGCAGCCACTATTCTTTCATAGCTAATTGCCCTATGATTTGGTGTTCCTAGGAGCTGGTTTCACTGAAAAAAGACTAAACACCATAGGCAATCGATCAATGTGATCAAATAATTTTTAATACGTACAGGAACATGTACAGGCTTGTATAAGTATTTCTTTCAGAAACTTATTGTGACCCCCCCCCCCCAAAAAAAAACAAACAAACAGAGAAGCTGGTTCATGAATCTGATGAAGAGTCACTGATATCGCTGTCACTGATATCATAGCCCCCTAGCAGACTCAGTCCACTCGATTTCTCTTTAGCGACCTTCTGCGATGCCACCTTCTGCTTCTTAAGTCCTTCTTGTATGCTACTCGCAAACAAAGCCTCAGCCTCCTCTGCCTTCTCCTCCTCCGTCTTCTCCTTCTTCTTCTTCTTTTCCTTCTCCTCCTCCTTCTCCTCCTCCTCCTCCTCCTTCTCTGCTGCAGCGTGATTACCATCCGAGTTCTTGCTATGTGATTCACTATTTTGTTCACTCTCTAATGCTGATTCAGTTCTCTTCTCAATATCTCCAGTCTCACCTATTGACAATGGTGCTGCATCCGTTGCAGTATCAGATTCAGTCTCAACTAGTTTTGTGGTCAATAGTGCTGTATTTGGTGCAGTTTCAGATTCAGCCTCAACTGGTTTTATGTTCAACTGCACTGCATCTGCTGCAGTATTGGATTCAGCCTCAACTGGTTTTGTGGTCAATAGTGCTGCATCTGTAACAGTATCCGATTCAGCCTCAACCGGTTTTGTGGACTGATTTGGACTACTTTCTGTCGATGATGTTGCATTGTCTTGGTCTGGTTTGCTGCTGCTGCTATCACTCTTCTTGACCTTGACTAGACCTGAGAGGAATGACCTTGAGGATGACTTTGTGGATGACTTTGTAGATGACCTTGAGGATGTGTCTGCTAGCTTCTGTTTCTTGGCTCCCGATGGTCCACCGACTTCCTGTGGATAAAAGGGCAGACAAGAGAAAAAGATGATGAGCTGATGTTTCAGCAATGCTATTAAAGATAAACTGGAGATCAGGGCCCCGTCTTACAAAGAGTTGATATTGATCCGAATCAATATCAAGTCCCTTAATCAATCACAAGTTTGCAGTCTCCCATCTCTTATCATGTACATAGTTGCGATTGATATCAACTCTTTGTAATACAGGGCCCTGGTAAAAAAAGAAAATGAATTCTCACAGAATCAAACAAAACTTACACTGAATGTTCAAGATTACAAATAAATGTCATTTGCCAAACAATTTTGGTACAAAATGTATACTGGCTCAGTAATGAGCATAGAAAGATAAGGAAATCAGGGTAAATAGGCCCGACACCATTTGTGTAGTCCCATATACATCTTTCTGTGTACAGTGCTTGTTACTTTACCAAGACTGGGCCAAATTTATTATGATTTTGATGACTCCAGAACCTTGCAGTAGACACCAATACTTACATGCTACATGATCAACTTTTTGTGATCCATTCCGTACCTTTTCTTTCACAATGCAATCGCATGACCAGAACACAACTTCATCTTTAATTTCTTCCATTTATATTTCAAACACCAAAAATAAATGCTCATTATTTTGCAGGCCTGCGGAGCAGGAAATTTCCATTTTGACGCTGCACAGTACCCATTGGTCGAACATTTATAGATTTGGTATCAAAAGATATGTAAGACTCGCAACGATAAAGTCATGAGAGCTCATGGCGCAAAACAAAATATCCTAGAGCATATCACTGCGCACAGGGCGGAATGGGGGAGGGGTGGATTCTGCCCCCAGCCCTTTTAGAGTAAAGAAAATAACATAAAGGACATAAAATCATACAAAAAGACAATGCTTACATCTGTCAGAATATCAGTAGGCCTTTTAAATGTTGTAGAGGACGGAGAAGGCTTGGAGATGCTGGGAGATTCATCATCTTCGGCATCATCATCATCGTCAAGTCTCTTGATTATGATACCGTCTCCTCCCTTGCCAAAGAGTCTCCTGCAAGAAGCATGTGAGAAAGAGAGAGAAAAGGACAAAGCAATAGAAATAATATACTCACTGTGTAAAGGAGGGATCATTGATGGACAATAACAGCAACAAAAATACCACTACCACCACTGAACAGCAACAAAATAATAACATGCAACAAAACAATAATAATAATAATAATAATAATAAATGGTGGCTTCTTATATAGCGTTAACGTTCGTCAAACCCGAACTGTTGGGTTGAGAGTCAAGTGAATGAACAACTACACCATAACACCTCTACACAGAACAGAGAAAGAGAGATATATATAGAGACATAGAGAGATATATAGAGACAGAGAGAGAGAGAGGGAGAGAGAGAGAGAGAGAAAGGAAGGGAATAGCCAAATATGTATCCCTCAAACATTAGCAAATTGGGTAGCCATTAATACCTGGGTGGAGAGTGGCAGACTTGAAGTAATGATTCCAGGATGGGATTAGAAACCTGAACTCTTGGATTGAGAGTCAAGTGAATGAACCACTACACCATGAACACATCTACACAGAACAGTACATATCAGAAACAGAGAGAGAGAGAGAGAGACACACACACACACACACACCACTACACGTTTATGGCGTCAAACGTGGACCAAGTTTAGTACGTGTGTGTGTATGCATGGGTAATTGCCTGCAACCGCGGACCACTCCATAGAAAACTACATTAAACCGCGGACGTACCTGCTATGGGATGATAGCAGGTAGCGCGCCTTTCCCGCGCAGTCATCGAAGGGGGCGCTGTGACATTTCGCGATACACATAGGACTGATCCACACAATATTGCCTACACGCTGTGACATCTAATATTCAAACGCCCCCTACGTCGTAAATTTGATATGGCAAAACCGGTATCGCAACCGTGGACGGTCCCCTATTGCAGGTACGTCCGCGGTTAGAGGTAGTTTTCTATAGAGTGGTCCGCGGTTGATGGCGTTTACCTACGCACACACACACAAATACTGTAGAGAGATAGAGAGACAGAGAAACAGTGTGACAGGGAGAGAGATGGAGAGAGAGGGAGAGAAACAGTGAGACAGAGAGAGAGATGGAGAGAGAGGGAGAAAAACAGTGATACAGAGAGAGAGTGAGAGAGAGACAGAGGGGAGGGAGAAACAGAGAGACAGAGACAGAGAACAACAAAAAACAGAAAGACAGACAGACAGAAAGGAAGGTAGTTTGTGTAATGATCAAATGATCAGTCAATCATGCAATCATGTCTCCAAAGGTAGTGGTTCCAACAATCCATCAATCATCCATCCATTCAATCCATTAAATTCATACCTAATTTCCTCTTCATCGTCCTCCTCCTGTTGCTTCAGCCCAAGTGCCTCTTGCTCTGCGCCTTGCTTGAGGATCTCCTCATAGTTGATAGTACCCTGTCTCATGTTGAGCTCCCTCAGCTCCTCCAGGTTCTCCATCACCTCCATCTCTAGCTTAGAGTCCTTGGTTCGGTTCTCCAGCACCTACACACAAGGGGGGAGTTTCACAAAACTTGTCATCAGTGACAAATGACAGTTTTTGTTATAAGCTACTGAAATCCTTGCTCCTGATTGGTTATCAGCGGATTTGTCATTGAAAAAAGGTATTGTGAAACAGGTCCCAGGAGCAGACAATCTTTGTTATATCATCCTTATTATATCGACAGCCACTTACTGCCTTTCAGTGATATTCTCAAAAGTTGACTAAGTTTAGTCCATTGTTTAATCCACCGACTAAGTATGGAATGCCAAGTGTCCATATGAATTTGTTTTTGATTAATTTAATATGTCCCTAAATAAAAATAAAATGAAATAACATAATTAATAAAAAAACATTTAACTGTGATATAATTATGTTATCATGGTAATTTAGGGACATATCAAAATATTCAAAATTATATTCATATGGACACTTGGCATTCCATACTTAGTCTGTGGATTAAACCATGGACTAAATCTACTCAGCTTTCGAGAACATGTACCTTGCCTCCTGATCTAAATTCTATCACATTCTCTCCGACTGGCAGATGGCTTTTAACACGGACAAATGCTTTACCATGCATTTCACATCAAAGAAATCTCCAAACATTACCCCCTATAAACTATGTAACAACGCTCTACAGGTGACTTCTAGCCACCCCTACTTGGGCATCACCTTCAGCAGCGATCTAAAATGGAACTCTCACATTAACAACATCACCAAGAGCTCTAAGAAGGTACTGGGAGTCATCCGACGCAACTTCAAAGCATGTACTGTTGACCTCAAATCACGACTTTATCTATCACTTGTACAACCCAAACTAGAGTACGGCACGACTGCATGGTACCCTAGCACAAAGAAAAACATCAGCTTGACATGGTCCAAAGAGCTGCTGCAAAAATGTGCCTCACCGACTACTCAAGAGAATCTAGCGTGACAGCCATGATAACCTCTCTCCAGTGGACTGACCTCGAAACCAGACGAAAGATTGCCCGACTCAATATGATGTACAAAATCAACGCAAACCTTTTAGACGTTGACTGGAACCCTTACTTATACTTAACCAGACCATCTCGCCAACTTAGACGCACACACCCATCATCCTTCCAGAGACCTAGAACCAAATCAACAATTTACACAAATAGCTTCTTCCCATGGACTGTTAAATATTGGAACGACCTGCCTCATGACATCCTAGAAGCCCCAAACATAGATATTTTTAAGAAAAGGCTCTGCGATTTTTACACAAACACCAGTCGATAATAATTCCACCAGGTCAACCCCCAGGTCAGCCCTCTGACGCAATGCGGGATCCCGCTTTGTTGGAGTAAAATCCAGAACCAGAAGCAGAACCATATTTGTATTTTTCTGTCAACGGAGGGGGAACAAGTACTAACTCTTTCTAAACAACTGCAACAAGAAGTAAAAGAAGGTGATCACACTTTCAAATGCATTTTGGCATCTACAATATGAAAAAGGGGTGGACGACTTCTTCCATTCGACAGATGTGCTAATGCAGGTGTAGAAGAATTTGCATTGGTTGCTTTCACCGACCCCCCCCCCCCCCCCTCACACACACAATCTACCAGATGATAAATGAAGAAGCAAACATTTTTATCGGTAAAATAATCTTCTTTCCTATCATGTAGGCCCTGTTTCATAATACTTGTTATTAATAACAAGGAACAATGACTGTTATCAGATACTGAAATTGATGCATTTGATTGGCTACGAGCAAATTAGTTATAAAAATGTTACGAGTTATTGATAACAAGTTTTATGAAACAGGGCCCTGTACTGCTACCGGGTCAAGCTCGCTATCCGTAAGGACCATTATTCATAGGGACCGCTATCCATAACGTGTGACGAAATAAATAGTGATCCTTTATGAAGAGCGGCCATTATAAATAGTGAGCAAACCATAGACAATTTGCCTCACTATTCATAAGGACCGCCATTTGTTAGGACCATTACTCATAAGGACCGCTATCCATAACGCGTGACAAAATGAATAGCGATCCTTAATGAATAGCGGGCTTGACCTGGTAGTAATACAGGGCCGTTTCATAAAACAGGTTATCAATAACAAATGTCACATTTCTATAACAAATTTGCTCTCAGCCAATCAAATGCAACGATTTCAGTAACTTGTAACAGTCCTTATAAATAGAGAGCAAACCATAGACACTTTACCTCACTACTCCTAAGGACCGCCTTTCATAAGGACCACTATTAATAAGGACCGCTATCCATATTGCGTGACTAAATGAACGGTCCTTATGAATAGCAAGCAGACCCCCTGCTACCTACCTTCATGGGGTTTGTGGCATCTTCCTCTGCTTGCTTCTTCTCCTTCTCCTCAGCTGCTTGATAGAGCTTGGCCGCCTCAAACAATCTGATAGCTCCTTGTTCTAGGGTGTAGTCCGTTTGTTGGGGATCCGTCTAGAAATGTAAACAAATTAAACATTAAGTAGCATCATGAAGTTGCGATTTTGAAAGATGTGGTGAAGGTACAGTTAACTCTGCATAAGTAAAATATGTTGGGACGGCCAGAGAACGGTCTGACTCATGCATAATTCAACTTAGACAGTATAAATAATACATGTTTTGCATAGTTTGGGTCAAAGATTAGAAGTGATTCAACTTAGGGAAATTCTTGTTCTAGGGTGTAGTCGGTTTGTTGAGGATCCGTCTAGAAATGTAACCATAAAACAAAGTGTGAAGTAACATTCTTGATTTGCGATTTTTGAAAGATGTAGTGAATGAAGGATGTTGCAAGTACAGTTAACTCTGCAGAAGTCGAAATCTGTTGGGACTGCAAGAAAAAGTCTGACTTATGTACAATTCAATAACGAACATCGCTAAGACAGTTACTAGAAGCTGGTGATCAAGAGGACACAATCACATAATTTTATGCTAATATTTACGCAAAGTTTTGGCAAAGGATAATGCAGTAGATATAGTTCCCACGGTCATGGAAAAATACATTCTTCTGGAAACTTGTGGAAAGACCCAGAGAAATATATACATTTTGAGGAACCTATCCACAACAAGCTCTACTTTTCCATAGGCTCCGCCACTATATCTCTTAAGTTCTACTTAATGGAAATATTCTGAATAGTGTGGACCGGTATTGTATGTACATGTATATTATAATCATTATCAATATGTTGTTACACTCTTTGTAAAATGAGATATTGTGGAAACCAATAAACTATCTATCTATACATCTTGTACTAGTCGAACCAAAACAAATTTCACAACACTCACAAGGTGAGTTGTAATATTACCAAACCAATATGTCATAGAGTATTGTTTTTTTCAGACAACCTGTATATGCTTACCTTGAACATCTGATAAAGAAGCGATAGATGCGTAGTCCCAGGTACATGTAGTTCTCATTGTGGACATTCTCTGTCTGCAGTATTATATCACACTGCAGTTTTATATACATGTACATGTATCATACCAATATGTCATAGAGTATTGTTTTTGTTTAGACACCCTGTATATGCTTACCTTGAAGACAACTTCTGAGATGCACCTAGGACACCTGATATAGAAGCGATAGATGCGCAGTCCCAGGTAGTTCTTATTGTGGACATTCTCTCTGCAGTATTATATCACACTGCAGTTTCATTTATCATACCAATATGTCATAGAGTGTTGTTTTTGTTTAGACACCCTGTATAAGCTTACCTTGAAGACAACTTCTGAGATGCACCTAGGACATCTGATATAGAAGCGATAGATGCGCAGTCCCAGGTAGTTCTCATTGTGGACATTCTCTGTCTTAGCGTTGAACTTCTTCCCCTTGTAGATGTACTCGTTGCACACCTTGCATCTGAAAACAGAAATTAAAAATTAATTAAAAATCAGTTTACACTTGTCAGACTTGACGCTCCTGATTATTACCCTGGCTTTAGCATGGCTGCCATTACGGCGCTCTAGCATTTCAAGGAATCAATTCCTGCCAGGTACCCATTTACATCACCTGGGTTGAGTGTGGCAAATGTAGATCAATGTTTTGCCAAAGGACATTAGTGCCGCAGCGGGACTTGGAACCACAGGTCTTGTGATCATTGTCACTCCAAGTTTACTCTTGTATGTACAGTGAAACCTGTCTATAAAGACCATCCAAGGGAGACAAGAAAAGTGGTCATTGTAGAAAGATTGTCTTTCTATACAGGTGGTCACTAAAGCAGATTTGACTGTATTAGGCAGGGCTTGACACTTACAGGCTCCCAGGACACATGGGCGCCCACAATCTTAGTCCAGTCCCTAAAGGTTTTGAAAGTTTTTACATAGGACTCATCCATGTTCATACAGATAAGACTGCAAAAAGTTCATTCTGAAACCCCTTCCCATGACCAATGGGCTCGCTGTGTGCAGAATGAGACGCACATCAAGTCTTTTGTCAGCAAAATATGGCCCTGTGGACATGGAAACTGACACCCACTCTGTTTAAAGGTAAAGACCAGTTTTGGAAACGCCCCCCTCTCAAAAAATGAAATGGAAGCTCTTATTACCAATCATGTGAAAGAATGTTTTGACTAATACGTGATGATACAAATTTTGCAGAGAAACCGCCTACTAATTGCTATATTCGGTAAATTATTATATCTATTTGGACCTGATAGATATTGCGCACGTGTCACATAGTCTCATATACATCTTTCTGTGTACAGTGCTTGTAACTTTATCAAGACTGGGATAAATTCTTATCATTTTGATGATTCCAGAACCTTGCAGTACACACCAATACTTTATGCTAGTTGATCAACCTTTTCTGATCGATTCCACAACGTTTCTTTCACAATGTCTTTAAAGTAACGTATCGTACTCACTGCATGTTGAAAGGTGCCATGATACGGACAGTGTATTGCCTCTCCTTGGCTAGCTTGAGTTTAGGGATCTTGGCAGGATCAAACTCTGGTGGGTAGTATTTCTGAAAGAAAAAAAGAAAGAAAAAAGATCTCATTTAATTTTAAAGATATCCAATTTGCAGTTCAGTGCTAAACATGACTTGAATTGCATGAACATGCTCTTTTAACAAAACAGTGTTCTTCAACATTAGGTTTTTTTTCACAGGAGGTATTTCATGACATCTACAACAGATCATAGACAAAGTAATCACTTCGCGCAAAATTGTTCTCAAAAAATCATGTCACTGGCTGCTGACCGAGGTCGGAGTGAAATTCATGAATTAGACAAATTGGCGCTAGTGTAGTTTCGTATCCATTTTTTTAGCAGTTTCATATCCATTCTTAGCAAAGGAATTTTAGCCCAATTTTTTACTAATTTTAATCATAATCATATATTGCATTTTCCACCTGAATTTGGATCACATCCGACATCGGGAAGCCTCCGCTTGGGGCTTCGATGTCGACGTCGTCGCTCAGTACCGTCTCCGCGCTATAGCTCTGCAACTCAAACTGAAGCTATCAGTCTAAAATTATGCAAGCTTCTCGTATAGTTTATGGTATCGTGCATGTGCGTAATACCATAAAGCATACGCGAAGTTTGCATAATTTTAGACTGATAGCTTCAGTTCGAGTTGCAGAGCTATAGCGCGGAGACGGTACTGAGCGACGACGTCGACATCGAAGCCCCAAACGGAGGCTTCCCGATGTCGGATGTGATCCAAATTCAGGTGGAAAATGCAATATATGATTATGATTAAAATTAGTAAAAAATTGGGCTAAAATTCCCTTGCTAAGAATCGATATTAAACTGCTAAAAAAACTGCTAAAAAAAACGGATACGGAACTAGAGTCTACACTAGCGCCGACAAATTATTGATAGATCTCTATGTTCGGAAGGAAATGCCATAGGGTAACGTGCCCGATATTCGGTCAGCCAGCTGTTTCAGCAGCTGTAACAAATTCAATAATAATTCATGAGCCGCAGAACTTTCACAAATCAGGCAGCTGAACAATTTATCCAAACTCTCAAAATTAAATCAGGCAAATCGATCTCGGACTGGAGCTACGAATACGATGGAAACAACATTTAAATCTCTGTTTTCGTCAAGATATGTTTTGAATTCTGAAATGACGCCCATTTGGAAATATGGAGAAAAATCTGCTCTTTCATATGACACCTCATTTATTGAGTATTACCTTCAGGATCACGAGCAATAAAGGTTTGAATCTCGATTTGATAATAAATACATTGACCAATTTTGCATGATCGCGCGATGCACGTAGACTGCATAGGGATGCGTGCGCGTGCAAGCTATTAGCACACAAAATCAAGTGCGCGATCTGACACCCTGGCTTGAGCTTGACAGCGAAAGGGAGACAATATTTCATTGAAACACTCACATTATCTTAACATAAAATTACTCTAAAATATTGAAAACTTTATCATGCAGGATCTACTTACGTTTAAAACTTTTCTCTCAGACATCTTCGGGAATTTTCTCTCCTTTCTCTAGACAATTTCTCCTTTCTCAAATCAATTTGACGATGCATAAACGTATGAAGGGGGTGACCAAAGTTCGCGGACATTTTAGAACATATTACAAAATGTGATATTCGATCTATGATTTCTGACATTCTACACAACTTTATTTATTTCAATTATTACCAAATGGACGGCAAAGTTTTTTACTACAGATTGGTTCAACTAGAAAAATTTACCGTCGAAGGATTTCGGAGATATCGCGATCTAAAAATTCGATGTCCGATCGTGCGTGCGCGCTGCATCTAAAAAAGTCATAAAAACAATGAGACCTAACTTCACGCACGGTGGTTTACAGTTGTTTTATCAAAAAATGCGATCCATAAAAAAATAAGGTAATATCATAATTTGCAAGGCAAGATATCGTACAATCAGTTAGTACCACTCTTTACTTACAATTTTGAGGATTTCTGATCTCAAAATGAAGATTTCCAGACCCTTATCGGTAAGTTGATAATTTTTCGGAACGGACGCAAATAACTGCAAAATTTGCCGATCTTTTGTCAATATTTTCACAATTTCGCACCCAATTCTAAGGAAAATTTCATTTCTGGGTAATTTTATGACCCTCTTTCCATTGGTGATATCAGATTTTCGAAATCTTACCGATTTTTTTGAGAAAGCGAACTTTGGTCACGCGCGAACTTTGGTCACACCGCCATACGTACAATGTATACAGTGCAGACAATGAATGGTAGCTTCAAATCGAAAATATTGAAGCTGTTTTAGTTTGATTGGATGTCATGATTTTACTTCTTCAAATAAAATCTTCTGATACACTAATACATATTTTACTAACATATATTCAAATTTATGGATGTTTTTTTCCTTGGAACCTAGTGACGAGCTAATACTTAGAATCCAGTCTGCATATATTCCTTGTTACTATGTCGGGCAAGCAAGCCTCGGGCAAGTTTTCAGGGTTGTCAAGAACAAACTTTGTTTAAAAAGTGTTATAAAATCGGTCTTTTAAGTGGCGGCAATCAACTATTAACTGATTAGAACTGTCACTTTAAAGAGATATCATCATGAATTGAATTGAAATGTATTCATTTATATATGTATGAATTCGCTAATAGGCTACCTCTTGAGGAGGGTAAATAAAACAAAAATAATAAATAAATATACACTCAGTTAAAAAGAAAGAAAAAGTGGAAACTCTTTTTTGTTCAGAATCGTTCATATATAGGCCTACCGTGAATTAATATAGGCCTATATCAAATAAAAGAAAAATCAATTGTCTACCAACCAGGGCCGTAGCCAGAGTTTGATGTTTTTTTTGGGGGGGGGGGCACATACATGTAAATGATGTAATTGATCGACGTCTGGGGAGGGGTCTAAACAAGTTCAATCGATCTTGGGTTTTTTTTTGCGGGGGGGGGGGGGTGACGTGCCAGCTACCAACATCGATTAGGATCAAGTTTTTAACCTTCACTGTTGCATACCGGTAGGCACATTAATTAAATCCTTAGAAGCTCTAATTAAGAACATTGCAAAATTATAGAGCAAGTAGCCATTCCAATGTTAACGAACATGTGCATCCGTCAGACATTCTTGTTCGACAATAAAAAGAAAGAATGAGAAACAATAAGGAGGACTAAGCTTTGGATGTCAACTGTTTTCCGTCAGGACTTAATGGTTTTAAAAATCACAGTCAAAATGCCTTTCCTTTTCACTCAAGATCGAACTTCAGGATACTTACATTTGAATGCCCAGATGCCCCATTTTATGCAATGTTCTTTCAGAGCTCGTTTATTGTTAAATGCAGATTGAATGCTATGATTCCAATTGTATATCCTCTTAAAGAGGATAACTTTAACTTTAATTTGATATATAATTAGATAAGTTTGTATTGAATATTTTATTTGACAATATTGATTATAAGGTCACTTGATTATAAGTGAAGTAGTCCTGTAGGTCTCTCGGTCGTCTTCCAAGATATAAGTTCAATTGTCAGTTTGCGATTTAAGACGTAGTGCAGAATGCGTGGATGTCAGGTTATATGAAATTGTTTAACAAGCCAGTGTTAATCTAGGCCAGTTTTAAAGATATGTTACGTGTCCAGAAATATCGCCGAAGGGCTGTCTTTTTTTAGCTATAGGGCGACGTCGATGTTTTCCTTGAAAAGGGGCGTTTTTCAAGCGCTAGCTGATCGCATAAAAAACCAAAATAAAGGGTATCTGTTCAGGTTCACAGGTTTCGAAGTTTTCTTACATACAAGATTACTTCCATTTCGAGAAATGTGTGATACATACGCCATTTAGGTCCATTTCAGGAAAGGTGCGATACGCCATTAGGGTCTATTCCAGGGGTTGATGGCTCCAGGTGGGTAGCACTTGTGTATGCGAGTGACCCCTCCCCCCAACCCCTCCCCCGGGTGTGCGTCTGTATGTCTCCCCCCCCACATTCTCTCTCTCTCTCTCTCTCTCTCTGACTCTCTGACTCCCTCTCTCTCTCTCTTTTTAACTCCATGATATTCGTTTGAAATTCACACAGAGTTTTATAGAGGATACTCTACCTACAAATGACCTGCGAAATTTCATTGACGATGGTAAATTTCTTTTTTTTTAAAGAATATTGTCAATCAAATTCTCGTTGCATTCTTTGTGTGTGGAGACACCCGTGGACACAGTTACGCCTTTTCGACGAATCGATGGCTAACTTTAGTACCAGTTGAGAAACGGGTTTAATTAGAGATCTTTTGAATATTTTAAACAAAAAATGTAATCATATTTATACACCTTTACCTCATGACAAGCTTTCAACTTCAACTAGTTGTTCCAGGTCGAGCAAACATACAATTAACAACTAAATTATTCATACCTTATCAAGTTTTGTAATTGTTTAAGTATGTGGAAAATTGATTTGTTCCAATTTATGTTTCTTGATAATGTGATAAATTAAAACTTAAATCTAAAAATATTCAACACTATGCCCTAATTCAACCAGTCCACCTATCATTCTTGAGTTACGAAAAACAAAACAAAAATATCAAATTTACAAGGGGGTATATAGGCCTATGAATAATTTAGTTGTTAAGTGTATATGATTCTACTAACAACGCGTAATATAGGCCTGTTCAATATTGTACCCTGATTATTGAATATTACTCGTATCTAGACAACAGATGAATGAATTCGCATGGGGCACTCAACAAAGGTGAAAGACTATGATATAAAGATAAAGGTGAGTTCTAGTGTTTTTTTTTAAATAATTAATTCTCACAGAATCAAACGAAAATTACACTGAATGTTCTTGATTACATATAAATGTCAGTTGCCAAACAATTTTGGTAGCTAGAAAAAGTATACTGGCCGAGTAATGAGCATAGAAAGATTAGGAAATCAAGGTTATTAGCCCCGGCACCATTTGTGTAGTCCCATATACATCTTTCGGTGTACAGTGCTTGTTACTTTACCAAGACTGGGCCAAATTTATTATGATTTTGATGACTCCAGAACCTTGCAGTACACACCAATACTTACATGCTACATGATAAACTTTTTCTGATCCATTCCACACCTTTTCTTTAACAATGAATCGGATGACCAGAAGTTCAAAACTCACCTTTATCTTTAAATTAGGTTGAATAACGAAAATGGTCAAGGTAGGTCTATTATTTGCAACCCATCGATATTTCGAAGTTAAATCGATGTATTCCTATGTTTTTTTTTAATTTAATGGAACTTCTTCGTTTATTGGGGATGTATATTTCTATTCTAAATTATGTGGAGTTGAGAGAGTGCACGTGAAGAGGGAGGGAGGGAGTGTGTGTTATAGAGAGAGAGAGAGAGAGAGGGGGAGAGAGAGAGGGAGAGAGATAGAGGGAGAGAGAGAGGGAAAGGAAGAAAGAAAGAGAGAGAGAGAGAAAGAAAGAGAGAGAGAGAGTGAGAGAGAGAGAGAGAGAGAGAGAGAGAGACTGAGATTTTAAACAAAATCGCTACCCTGAGTAACGGGTCTGCAACGAATTGGATGGGATAGAAATCCCCACCATCGCAAGCTATGTGTATACATCAGTGGTGGGTCCAGGAGGGGGGGGGGGGGTCTTTGTGCTTCAAAAATTGATTTATGTTTACTGTCATTTATTGTTATTTTCACCCATAGACTCCCCCAGTTATATACACTTTCTTTGCCCTATTAAAGCTTCTTGGGTATTCAACATTTTGAATGTTGTACCAGAAGTTTGCACAAGTGCTAGTCGAGCCTAGTTCCTTGTTTTAGCAAGATTTATTTTAAATTTGTTAATATATATGAATGTAAACTTGTTTGTTTTGTATTCACATACAGTATCATGTTACTTTTGTACATAATTATATAAAAGAAACCAACAAAAAAGTTTAAGTGCTTTAGCATTATAATGAAAGATACAAAAATCTTTTAACATATACAATCATCACTATGTTCATAAAATGAAAAGGATGTATTCATAAAAATGAATCACACAGATGTGCGTATATGCAAACATACTGTAATATTTAAGGGCAGCTGTAATCGTTAACATAATAGCAAGTGTATTATATAAACGTAAAACAAGTAAAATAATAGGCAAACCGAAAGAGGGGTGTTGAACCCACGTAATTTACATAGAAGGTAAGGAAAAGATGTCTCTGAAAAGATAACTTCGATGTTTATAATTTAATTTCATCTGGGAGATCATTCCACAGCTTTGTTCCTACAAACAGAATACAAAATTTTTCTTGCGTTTTCATACATTTTAGTTGATAGAGTAAGCCACTTTGTTGCACATCTGAGCTGTATCATCTGACAATAATCGACTAAGAGTGTGGTAATACATTGTTTACCAAATCATACACATAATTATGTTGATACAAGAAGTTCATGAAGTTTCAAAATATTTGATATTTCTAGACTTTGAAAAAGAGGTTTGGAGTCTGTTTTAAGTGGACTGAATGTAATTGCTCTTATTGCCATACATACATACATACACACATACATACAGTATATATATGTATACATTATATTATACATCATGAAGTGTAGACTTATGTACGAAATTCCAATCTCAGTATAAATTTGCATGAAATATATATGCAATGGATATTCACCATTATGATGTGCGGACTTACAGGTGTATGCACACAAATCCAATCTCAGTATGATATCATATGAAACATAATATGCAATGAATAATCACCATTATAATAATGCAGACTTATGCACAAAAATCCAATCTCAGTATATCATATGAAATGTACAGTATATACAGTGGACATTCACCATTATGATATGCAGACTTATGCACACATATCCAATCTCAGTACGAAATTACATGAAACGTACGGTATATGCGATGGATATTCGCCATTATAATGTGCAGCTTTAGCACAAAATTCCGATCTCAGTATAATATAAAATGTACTATATCTGCATTGGATATTAACCAATATAATGTGTAGACTTATGCACAAAAATCCAATCTCGGTTTGATATCATATGAAACATTTATATACATTTCGCTTCAACATATGGAGCCCTATATGCACTAGTATCCAATCCATGCAGGTATGATATCATATAACATATATATGCATTTAACATTTACCATTATAAAGGGCAAACTTATGCAAACAAAGAATCCAATCTCAGTATGATGCCATATGAAAAATATATGCTGTGGGCATTCATCATTATAATGTGTAGACTTATGCAGTTACACATTTAAACTGAACAGAGAGATAATCTTAGTGTATCTGTCACCCGGCCCATACACTACTAATGTACCACAGATCTAATACTAGATATATATTTACATAGTTGCATTCAATATAATAAACATATACATGGACATTCTTTCATTCTATAAACAATGAACTCGTTGAAATGCTTAACAATATAGCTCTAAAAATATACATGTATATGATTGTTGTCTCAACACATCTAATCTTGTCATATAACTTGGCACTTTACATACACGTGTTGTATTTATAATCTTACAAATACACTGTCACTCATATAGTTGGAATATTTTTGTTTTACCCCGATTTATGGAATTATTTAAAAAATAATGTATTCCTAATAAATCTAGATAATAGTATACATTCTCAGATTTTATTGAATAATAATTTGACAATGTGTATTTTGTGTGACTGCTAAAGCATGTGTATGCTACTATGCTTATCAACTAGGGGACCTATGCCCTTAAGTCATACATGACAGTAATGAAGATTAATGCCCCACAAAAGGGCACTAATATAGCACATCGACACGGTTTTGATCCTGGGGCCTCACAGTTACGAGGCCATTGCTTGGTCACTGAACCATGCCTGTACGCAGCGGGGGCTAGGGTAGGGGGGCAGTTTCCATAAATAATTTTTTTTTTAAATGCAATAAATTTTCAATAATTTATTGCATTTTACCCCGGTCCCCAACATAAAAAAAATCCTCTGTGTGCCCATGCCTTGAGCCATAATGCATGGCCGTCCAGAGGATTTTTTTATGTTGAGGACCGGGGTAAAATGCAATAAATAATTGAAAATTTATTGCATTTTTTTTGTTTTTTTAAATATTTATGCAGAAGCTTGGTTTAGTCGACTAATGCGGGCGCCATCACTTCCAGAAGTTACGCTTAAAGTAACACTGGGTCGGAGGAAGGTCGTGTTAACTTAATCGTGGCAACTTTGTCCGAGTAAGAGCGTATGGAATGGTTAAGTCAACTATTTATGGAATAAACATGCTGCTGGGAAAAACTCACGCCGACTAGAAAGCGACATCTGAATGTTATGGCTTGTCCTACCTAGCAACACGGAATGTAGGTAATTCGCATAATGACCATTCAAATACAATTAGTCGTAACAGGTGAATGAATAATTTGTAACATCGCACTAAACAAAGATGTACGCATTAATTTGACTTCATTAAACAAATTTTCTATTAGAACGGTATACGGTAAGGGTTAGGCATAGTGTTTGGTACAGGGTTGAAGTTCAGAATTCGATTAGTGTCGACAAATGAAACGGATCTTTATCGCAGGAGCAGGCGCCGTACACCCTCCTTGCCACGACTACTTTTTGTATTCAGTTACAAGCCCTTCAAGTTCAGCTTTTCTCAAAGCTGCATCGAGATCCTTCATGGATCCACCCTTGTCATTCCATTCATGCAACAGTTCTTCGAAAGCAGCCGTCGAGCTCTTATTAGTATGTAATATCTTCTGTCTGTAGTTGTAGTTGAATCCCAAGCTTCCGAACAGTTCGCTGTATTTTCCGTCAGGTAAAAGTCTGGATAATCTGGTGATCTTCTCATCCGTTACTTCTCTGTTATTTGACATAAAAAATATGTTTTTATCAATTTACTCAAATTTAATAACTTTAATGATTACAGACCCATGATTTTGAAAAACAATATTTTGCCAAAGTGCAGAGTTATATTCATTTCGTATGATTTCTTTTCATTTAATTATTTTTGGAAATAGCATTTTTTCCTTTAATGTTCCCGAATACAAAGCTTGCATTTATTATGTCCTTATTCTATCAATTCTATTTTTTCTCTTCTTCAAAACGATTATAATTATTTAGTACCGGAGTCAAAAATGACCAAATGATTTGCATATTAAAGTATATTATTCTCAACATTTGCCTTTTCTTGTAAAAAATAAACACATGTACGAAAATGCTTCTAAATGTAACGGGTTTTTTTTTTTTTTGGGGGGGGGGGGGGGGTTATAAATCAAATATGCATTGATTTCACAAAACACAGGCACATATGCATTAAAACGTTGGCTATCATCATGAAAAAAGTACAATTTAAAAAGGAAGTTTCTTACTCTTTGCCATACCCATTTAGTTCGTGAAATTCCATGAAAATGATTCCTCCTCTAAGTCTCAGTAGAAGTAAATTTGAATATCACTTCTGGAAGATTTGTGGACCTTTCTAAAGCCTTTGATATCTCAATATATAGTTTATAATAACAATTCCTCAAAATGTTCTTCTATTACACACGGCGTACCACAAGGTTCTATCCTAGGTCCTCTACTCTTTTAATTTACATTAATGATCTTACATACTCTTCTGGCAAATTTAATTACATTATGTACGCTGAAGATACCACTTTAATTTACACCCAACCTAAAACTCATAACTTACAAACTAATATCAATACTGAATTAGACAAGGTAACAAAATGGTTCAAATCAAATAAATTGATGATAAATCCGAGTAAAACAAATTACATTACTTTCTTCCATAGGCAGTCAAATTCCACTAATTTGCTTCACGCTTTGTGTTTTTTGTTTGTTTGTTATCTTTGCTTTACATTATGCTAAGAATCCTTTGGGAACTACGCTTGTACAAGGCTTAAGGGCTATATATTTATGTAGTTCCCCCGTTTAATTTTCTAAAATGCTTCTAAATTATTGTGTATCTATTGTATCAATGTATTTTTTAACCGAGAATGAAATAAATTAGAGTTGAATTGATTAGAACAAAGAATCGCTTTTCACATGATCATTTGTATGTATCATTTGAGTGGGACACTGGTCTTGGGATTACGATTTGAAAGAAACTGTGTAGAAACGAATGGGAAATCTTTATTATGTAATGAATTATAATTGATGTATACTGTGAGGTTTGGGAATGATCAAAATCAAAAGAAAACCTTGCTGAAGAACACATGCACTTCAGAAAAATATTTTGTCCACAAATTTCTGTTATTTCTTGTAATATTTCAAATAAAAAAGGCATTTGAAGAGCAATCCGTTTCAGGTATGACTTCTACCGTGATATTCTACCAAACCGACAAACACAGATTGAGGACGCTCACAAAAGGTTTTTTTTTTCAACCATAACTCAGCCAGCTCATTGAAATAATATATTATACATACCCTGAGAGCGTTGACACCCCTGCTGATTGTGATCTGGCACCCATTGGACAGAATGCTGCTCCTCCTGCTAGTGTCATTGCCACGTTTGTTGTTGCTGTTGTTTTCAAACCATTATCGGAAAAAACGAAATGTGAGTTTGTAAATTAATGAAAAGCCAGGTCCATTCCTGTCATTGTCATGAAAACAGAGTTTAAGGCACTAGTATTTAAAATTGCTACTTTTTAAGAGATGCTATGGGGGGGGGGGGGTGGCGGGGGTTGCTTCTATAATATGACGTTTTCGAACCGGCACAAAAATTCGGGCCTCTCGGTGCCCTCATTTATCCTGTTTTTAAATGCGTATCCAGACACCTACCCTCTGGAAATCCACCCCCCGGATGACAACCCCAGACAACTTCCCCCTTGGACAACTACCCCATATAGGGCAACCACCCTCTAGGACGACTTCACCCGGGACAACTACCCCCAGACAACTACCCCCTACGACAAATACCCCCGGACAACTACCACCCGGACAACTACCACCTAGGATAGTTGTTCGGGGGGTAGTTGTCCTATTAGATGGGGGGAATTGTTCTCGGGGGGGGGGGTAATTTCCGGGGGTAATTGTCCTTGGGGTAGTTTTCCGGGGGGTTATTTTCCGGGGGTGATTTCCCGGGGGGTAACTGTCCTGATACGGTTTTCACACATAATTTATGACGTAAGAAATAATTGACATTCGATCCCGGCCCCCCCACTCAGTGTTATTTAGGGTACGCATATGCGTGTTCCAACCGACCCCCCCTTTTCAGCAAAAGTCCGGTGTGTAAAGTCAATACGGCTCGACCTTTTTCTTTTGTTACGAAAAGGACATTTTGGCAACACGCATGCGGTCATTTTGAAACCTGAGTGGGGGGGGGGGGGGGGCCGGGCATTCGATCAAAAGCCAGTTGGTCCGATACCCAGATCATCTATTTTGCTTTTGTCTATACACAGATTTTCTCCACTATACACATGGTCAGCGTTTCGTACAATCATTATTTAGTCTAAATAGCAAGTAGGGCCAATCTATAATCATGTGCTTCTAATTGCCACTTTCTCAAATCAATAATTTGTACGACTTGATAAAATAATTTGGTGCATCATTATCCGGTCCATTTCCCATTTTGTCTATAATAAAATGGTCTGAACCCCAATTACTCCAACCACCATTTGGTCCAAACACATTTCGTCCATAGTTTAGTTCATCTACAGGTAATCTATCTTAACTTCGTCTATATTTTCAGTTCATCTACACCGTATGGTCAAACGAAATATACGAATTAGTGGTAGCTTTAACTATGCTTACAGTCGAACCTTTGTCATGACAATACAAAACAAAGCCTACATGTACATCATGATATCAAGTTTTGACGGCAAAGTCGCTAAACCTTAAGTTCTACTTATTTCAATGTTGCAATCATTTAGTTTCTGTGTCGCGTTTATGCACCACAGGTCAAGTTGTACCGTGCACATTACCAATAGGCTGTCATTTTACCGTAATAGGTACTTTGTGATAAACTATGAAATATTAATACTCATGGATTACAACAACTAAGCATCTGCACGAAATGTTTTACCTTGGAAACGCGTTTTGAATTTGATCGTCTGTGTAGAGGTTTGAACCACTTCAAGTACCACTAAGGTTTCATCACTCTCCTCGGTTAGATCGAGCGTAAAGTACTCTGTCATTTTCGTTTTCGACCTCATTTCTCCGTACTGAATAGCCTGAGGAAATTGCCAGATTATATAATTAATTTGCATTCACGATTGTATAGAATATGCGCTAAAACGCAAATGTAGAGAATACAGATAAAATTAATGAAGAAAAAAAGAAATTTCTGTATTCTCTACATTTGTCCATTCAATGCCATCGTTTCGCATCTAATTTCAACTATATGAATCAAATGTCTTCATCCCCGGCTTCTTACGTACAATTGCATGAAACAATTAAGTAATTTTGAGTGAATTTCGTCAAAGCGTCATTCAAATTCGTCACTCGTTAGCTCGCTTAATCATAAACATGTATGTGTTACGTTACATATTTTCCTTTCTACATGAACCCTGCTTTGTGTATGTCTAAACAATGATAAATTATATATATATATATATACGTATATTGGGTATATATATATATATATATATATATATATATATATAAAAGAATATATTTTCCTAGTAGCGTGGGTCCATGAATATTTATTATCATGACATTATCATCACCATCAAAACGATTCAATTGAGTTCTTTGACACTTTGTTTTACCTTTCGCCTTCTCCTGTTAGCTCTGCATTGATTGTTCTACCTTTTATCATGAATTTTTTTTTCCACAGGGCTCTTGTTTCAAATACTTTTACTAAGTATAGCAATTCAGAGAACCAAAGTACACTTACATGTACATCTGATTTGATAGCAACTGTTAGTGTTCCCTGCCCGAACACAATTTCATCGTCATCGTCCTTGACAGGTTGGAAACTGTGGTACTTTAATGCATGGACATCGTCCTGAAAAATAATGTGTACAAAAAGTATTCTGATAAAGTTATCTGGAAATTGTCAGGTTGATAGAAATCACATGTAAAATTGTATTGAAACACCTACTCTCGGATTAATGTGTATTTCTACTATACAGTACGCGCTGAAATCGTCCTAAAGAATAAGATGTGGTTGCATGGGTCAACCAATTCATTTAGATCAGTGAAATGACCTGTATCTGCCAGGAAAATCGAAAATGGCATCGATTGAGAGAAACAGCCATAACAGTGTAGAGCTAGAGCTTTCTATTCACAGTAGAGATTTCACACATATGTCTAAGAGTACCGTGTGAGTCGAAAAAAGTTTACACCTAGAAAATCGCTAATTATTTAAAAAAATCATTTATGAACAGTAAATTATTATACATTTTATGAAAGAGTCTTTTATCCCAAATCATTTGGTATCATTTTTGTGTGGAATGTGGTCATGCTTGTATGAACAGGAGACATTGTTTAGGAGAGTGCAAATATCGACTTGCGCCAAAGTGATGCCTAAGTGATGTTAATTGAATAAAACAATTGGGATTTAAGTATTAATTCGGTCTTTGCAGATCCAAATAACATCCCTAACAAAATTAATCATGCCACACATATCAAAACACACGCAGAGTCACATTCAGTCAGTCACATACACACCCACACACACACACACACGCACACACACACACACACACACACGCTTACGCGCACTCGCACACTCCGATAAATGAAAAATACACGCAGCCAAGTCATTATTACGTAATGAACATTTCTGTAAAATCGCAAATTTACCATTTAATATCAAAATGGAATTTAAATTCAATCATAATGCCATAATGAAAGTTTGGTGGCATTAACATCACAATGAATTGTTTCTCCCAAAGGACTCGGTCAGTCTCCATCTAAATGTGCTATGTGAGTGTGGGTGTGTGTGTGTGTGTGTGTTCCCTTATGTGTGTGCGGGGGGCGAGTACTAACTTTAAAAAAGATGAAAAAAAGCATTTTTAAGTATAGGGATGAGGAAAAGAAATTAGCAATTAAAATGGGAAAGCTGGGATCACATTTCTTAAAGTGGGAGCAGCTTAAGATTAATTAAGATTTGTTTTCTTCTCCACCGTGAGCCTGTTAAAAGCGTAACTCTATTTTGCGGCCTGGATAACTTATTTAGTATATTTTTCTTGAGTTGGGAATGTTGGCAGACATCCACTGAGTGAGTAGTGTGTGTGGGGGGGGGGGTGGGTGGGTGGGTGAGTATGTTTGTGTGATAGAGGGTGAGTATGTTTGTGTGATGGAGGGGGCAGGGAGGGGGCAGGGAGGGGGCAGGATTGTTTCAGTAAAATTACCTCCAGATTTGTTAAAAGTTTTTTTTTGTAATACATAAGTGAATAACATTTACAATTGACATATTATGTTTAGGTACTTATACGTTTACTTTGTTGCTAAGTTATATTATACTGCAAATAAGTTTGTGTTTAATTATGTTTATGTAAAAGCATCAATATTGAACACGTTTATTTTATTCAATTGTATGTCATGGTTTGTATTACACATCTGGAGAAATAAAAAAAAGTGTGTGTGTGTGTGTGACTTTGCTTCTGAAAAAAGCATATGCAATGCATCTCACTTGATACATTCAATTCATTCTCTCACTTTAATACTCCTGCGCAAGTCGATATTTGCACTCTCGCAAACAATGCCTCCTGTTCATCCAAGCGTGAACACATACCACAACAAATGATACCAAACGATTCGGGATATAACACTCTTTTAAAACATGTATAATAACCTTTCGTTCAGAGCTGACTTTTAAAATAAATGACAATTTTCTGAGTGTAAACTCACACTGTATATTTTCGGCATCGGGATCTTCATTCTTTTAATTGATATTATGAAAGTGGGAAAGTTACAAGGTATAGTCTAAAATGCAAGACAGTTATCAAGATGTTGACTAGACCATAAAATAAAAGAGCAAGAACAAAAAAGAACCAATATCGTCATTTAAAGAACCAAAAGATGCTGAAGTAATTTTATTTTTTTGTTTTAACATGCATACGAATACTTATAGTTAAAGTGGTACATTTGCTTCGTTTTCCAAATATGCCAAGGCTCGAAACTATTAATCTGCGACATAACTTTTGAATGGGATTGTTACAGTACCACATCCTCACCATCGACGCCAGGATAAACAAATCCTTTCTGCAATGATCAGGCTTAAATACGCCCTCTAAAAATGGTGTTAATATCTGTTTACCCATTTTTGGTCATGTTGCTTCTTGACGAATCGAACTTCAAGGATTGGTTTTCTGTCGGGAGGCAAGAGTCTGGGAAGAAACGGCATGCATGACAATAATATGCCCTTCAGAAATAGCCAGTTCCAAATTAAGGCAATGTATCCTCCACAAAAATGGCTGACTGAGACCTCGAGCCACCGTTCCTTTACTGAACAAATAAAGTTGGGGGAATCTGGAAGCCGTTTAGGTGTACCTTTCAAATAAAACAAAACGAATTCAATTCAATAAAAAAAACTAAAGGACTTTGGGCGAATATGAGAACGAGGCATCGTCAAATATTTGTCAATTCAATTCAATAAACACAATTGTCATGAAATATTTTTCTCATGTTTTTCTCTTGAGTAAGGAAAAAAAATGTGTACATAGGCCTTAGTCTGCTAATGGAAGAAATTACAAATTGTTTTTCTGATGACCGTGATTAATCTATTCTTATACCAAACTACCCATTGTAAATTTTTCTGAGAAATTAAACATATGTAAAGTATTTGCGAAGAGCCCCTGAAACCACAGAATTGTTTTAAAGTTTTGGAACTGATTGGGGATGCAAACATTATCATAATGGGTGTATCATGACATATAGATGGGTTCATCATTCATATGGCATGATAATGAACGTCAAGGGCTTCATTCAATTAATGGACATACTCCCAAAAGCTATGCTACCACGGGTTGTTTTGTAACTTTTACGTTGATAGAAATAAAGGAAACAAAACAAAATACTTAGCGTTAGGGTGTAGTAAATTCTGCTTGTAAATTTTTACCAATTGGTCGAATTTGTCAAATATTATAAATATGAGGTCATGAATGGGTGTCAAAATTTATAAGCCTTTCTGAGAACCATTCTTAAAATATAATGAGGAATCTTGAGTTCTTGACTAATATTATAGGCATTTTTGTGAATGTTTTCAAAGCATTGACCTATAGCTGAAATCGCCATCCGAAAAATTAAGAAAAGGCATTGATTTTATGTCATTGATCATAATATGTCATACTTGCTTCTGAAACCTGTGGCAAACTTTATTCAGCTATAAACATAGTCCGTCAATTGCGGAGTTTGGGGAGTTAAGATCCCAATATTAAACAGGTTAAATAATGTAAAGTCTCCAGTGCCAATGACGGCCGCAAAAAATCTCTATTTGCAGAGTCGAGTGCCCTATAATTATTACCAACAAAAATATGAAAGAAAATCTAAGAATACAAGATTATCCTTAACTCATTACATAACAATTTTGCTTGACTAGGATTCGAGTTCAAGGCTTATGCTAAGTGGGGGTAAATCCATTAGATTATTAACAAACTGTTGTGTGATTTTCATGTTTATGCTTGCGGAAAGCCTATAAACGTGATTTAGTTACCTGACTGATTCATGGAATACAGTATTGTCTGTACTTTGTTAGGAGCAGTAACTAATGCACAGTGAGGTATTATCAACTTTGCCGGTTTCTTAAAGCGTAGCCCAGACGGGTAACACTTGAAGCCATGGCTGACTAGAAGCTCGTCCTCTTTAAGTGTGAGGCCATTTGGAATCTCGGTCAGGACCCGAAGGCTGATTTTCTCATCTTCCTCAAGGGCACCAGGTGGAATGTGGAGTGTAAACCCATGCAATTTGGTGGACAGCTTTCCTCCAAGGGCCCCAAACTTTCCAGTTGCAGAACTACCATCTGATAACAGCGATGCAAATATATATATTAACAGCATTCTGTACAGTCAATATATATTTTACAAGCTCTGGAGTCACAGGCGAGAACCTCTTGCTAAAAATACAGTGCATGTACAAATGAACATGGAGTCTCATTTTCCAGACTCACTTCATTTTGTTTTGTATTCATGAAAATAACAACGTCAAGAGAATACATGAAAGACAAAGAGAATTAACGATTTGATGTTTATAACGACAACAGATGGTTACTTATGAAAACATTTGTGTAGTATATATATTTGTGTTTTTTACCGCTGATCTGACGCCGGGCCGGAGATTTTTGCTTGTGACCTCAGATATACACAAATAAAATGAATCACAGAGTTCTTAATTTGGAGGTGAATATACTTATGTGTTCTTGTAGAACAGGTGCATAAAACGTAACTCACCTAAGGCGTGGTTTACTTGCTCTACATCGTCTGTTCCATCACTTTGCGCCATTTCCGGAAGTTTGTCATAATTGTTCTCCTCGGCCTCAGTAGTACCTCTTTAGAAATAAAAACACACACAACAACAACATATAAATACACAAACTGTATACATTACACAACTAGGTTATTCATACCCCTTGTGATTTTGATGTACATGTATTTTGAGTGTTTTTTCGTTACTCAAGAATTTGTTTTAACTGTTGAAGATTTACTTTTTTGTGAGCCTGTCATAGAATGAACCATTGGTGTATAAATGTATATTCACTTTCGTGAACATATTTCCAGCATTTGTGTCAGTTTAATAGCGGTTCGGTATAATAACCCTTATCTGGTCATGCACATATAATTATTTCCGAACTCGGAGATTAATGAAGATGTCCCTACTTTGACAATATCATCTGTCGGAAAACTTCATTGGTAGCATAGTGGACTGGTAGTTTGCCTTCAGCATCCCTTATATCTAGCTTTGCACCGTGCTCCATCAGGTATAAGACCAAAGCCTTCTCTGAGGAGAGCTCGTGCTGATAGAAGTCCTCTGAGATCTAAATAAAAATACCAAGGTGTATCAAGAAAGATTATACAAAATGTTTGAAAATGTGCAGTGATAGTTTGTATGTTTATATATGTTTATATACACAGGTCATTTTAACGTTTGACGTTAAAGACAGCGTTATTTTCGATCGATGTTAGATTGACCGATCAAGTAAGGTAACCATCGCAGCCAATCTCTTAAATTACCCGTGTATTTCCCGTCGAAACACTTTTTAAAAAAGCATCAACGTAACAATATGCCTGATACTTTCAATAGCACTACCGTTCATCTTTATTTAATTGATAGATTTGCCGGCCAGATTCTCATGCTCTCGTTCGTTACCAAAAACAAGGATGGAAAAAGTTAAATGCTTTTGTCATGCATCAAACTTTAAAAAAATATGTGTGCACTAAAGCTTTCACGACACCGTATGTCACCATACAGGGCGTTAGCGATACGATGGGTAACTATGCTCTGTCGTATATAGGAACATCGGGAAAAAGGGATGTAACCGGGATGTAACGATTTCTTTCTTATTTTCCTCCGAAATTAACATCTTTCTCAAGGATTAATGGTTTTATCCAATTAAACCAAGAACTAATTCCCTATAAGCATGATAACGGGGATTCGAACGTAGGCCTAGTAATTATGTAATCTTTTACTTTGAGCATTTAGCCTTGACTGGCAAATTGTGCTATTTAACTGGTACCACTCATTCAAACCAACAAAAGTTATCTCTAAATATTGAGATCTGACTGTTCTGACATGACTGTTCGGTCACTGTGCAGGGAAAAGCTCTAAATCACATGTGAAAATATCAAACCTCAGCTTAAGAAAAGTGAAGGCATTAACACGATCAAGATTTTCTTCTTGCAGACCAGCCTATCAGTTGTCCCAGCTCTTGGGTTTCTAATCGTTTTTACCTGCTTAGATTTCCCTTGTGTTTGCTCTTTTCTGTCCTCGTGATCAGAAAGTGTGATGGCTTCATGGAGACAGGTCTTTCCATTGTGCGACTGGATGTTCACGGAAGCTCCATGGGAAACCAGCGACTCGACAACCGGTGTGTGGCCATTTTGAGTGGCGAGGTGAATGGCAGTCAATCCATCGTCATCACGATGATCGAGAATCCCGGTGATCTGTATAACAACAAATAATAATTGATTAATTCAAAATTAATGTATTAAGTATAGGTGTATTCCTTATAATATCGACCGGTAGCATTTCATAACTACGTGGACTTTCAATTAGCTTTAAAATGTCACAAATTATCGGGATAACAGAAAACAATATTGGCCTACTATTTGAGGAATCTGAATGTGATTATATCTAAGTCCGGAAACATATGCATTCAAAATAAACTCCACTTGCTAGGTTTGTCTTTAGTATTACCTATTTTTATTAAATCGGATTTTGACGCTTTTTTATCATTTATATTGGCTCCACCCTATGTGGAGGAATGATTTATTACCCACCTTTGCGTGTTTTGCTAAGCTGTCGGAAGAGTCGGGGCTTCCTTTCTTGGAAGATAGATGCAGTGGGGTATGTCCATTGGCATCTTTTACATCAACTAGGGCTCCTTCCTCAAGCAGGACCTTAACAATATCGAAGTCACCTTTCATAGCAGCATTGTGCAAGGGGGTGAAGCCGTTTCTGTCAACCATGTTTACACTTATTCCTTGCGCTAGCAAATACTTTGTGATACCAAGATGTCCCTCCTGAGCAGCAATGTGTAATGCAATCCTACCCTCATTATCTCCCTTATTCACCTCAGCTCCTTGACTGATCAGGTATTTGGTGATTTCAAGGTGACCATGGAAAACAGAAACATGTAATGCAGTACTGCCCTCATTATCTCCCTTATTCACCTCGGCTCCTTGACTGATCAGATATTCGGTGACATCAAGATAATTATTCTGACAAGCAATGTGTAATGCAGTCCTACCCTCATTAGTTCCCTCATTCATCTCGGCTCCTTGTCTGATGAGAAATTTGGTGATAAAGAGATGACCAAAATAAGCAGCCATGTGTAGTGCAGTCATTCCCTCATTATCTCTCTCATTCACCTCAGCCCCTTGATTGAAGAGATAAATAGTGATACCAAGTTGATCATCGATAGCAGCAATGTGTAATGCAGTCCTACCCTCATTATCTCGCTCATTCACCTTAGCTCCTTGACTGATGAGATATTTAGTGACATCACGATGACCCTTAGAAGCACTGTGTAATGCAGTGTTACCACTATTATCTCTCTGATTCACCTCAGCTCCTTGTCTGATGAGATAATTGGTGACATCGATGTGACCTTCGGAAGCAGCAAATTTTAATGCAAACCTACCCTCATTATCTTTCTTATTCACCTCAGCTCCTTGACTGATGAGATAGTTGATAATAGCATAATGTCCCTCCTGAGCAGCACTCTGTAATGCAGTCCAACCATTGGCACCTCCCTTATTCACCTCAGCTCCTTTGCTGATGAGATATTTGATGACTTCAAGGTGGCCATAGAAAGCAGCGTATCGTAATGCAGTCCCAACCACATTATTTCCCATATTCACCTCAGCTCCTTGACTGATCAGATATTTGATCACGTCAAGGTGACCTTTTACAGCAGCAAATTGTAATGCAGTCATACCCTTGTCATCTCCCTCATTCACCTTAGCTCCCCGATTGATGAGATATGCGGTGACTTTAAGATGACCCTCATTAGAAGCACTGTGTAATGCAGTCCTGCCCTCATTATCTCTCTTATTCAATTCAGCTTTTCGTCTGATCAGATATTCGGTGACTTTAAGGTGACCAAAGGAAGCAGAATAATGTAATGCAGTCATACCGCAATTATCTCCCTTATTCACCTCAGCACCTTGACTGATCAGATATTCGATGACATCAAGATGACCCTCCTGAGAAGCAAGGTGTAATAAAGTCCTACCATCACAACCTTCATCATTTACTTCAGTTTCCTGTCTATTTAGGAGATGTTTGGTGACATCAAGGTGACCATGGAAAGCAGAAAAGGTTAGTGCAGTCCTACCTTCATTATCTCCCTTATTCACCTCAGCACCTTGACTGATCAGATATTTGGTGACTTTAAGATGACCATTGTGAGCAGCAGTGTGTAATGCATTAACGCCCTCATTATCTCCCTTTTTTACCTCAGCTCCTTGACTGATCAGATATTTGGTGACATTAAAGTGACCAAACCAAGCAGCAAAATGTAATGCAGTCCTACCTTCATTATCTCCCTTATTCACCTCAGCACCTTGACTGATCAGATATTTGGTGACATCAAGATGACCCTTCTGAGAAGCAATGAGTAATGCATTCCTACCCTCATTATCTCTCTTATTCACCTCAGCTCCTTGACTGATGAGATATTTGGCGACATCAAGATAACCCCCCTGAGCAGCACTGTGTAATGCAGTCCATCCTTCATTATCTCCCTTAATCACCTCAGCTCCTTGACTGATGAGATGTTTGGTGACATCATGATGACCGCCCCTAGCAGCAATGTGTAATGCAGTCCTACCCTCATCATTTTCCCCATTCACCTCAGCTCCTTGAATGATGAAGTTTTGCACTAATTCAAGTTCACCGCACGCTGCTACCGCGTATAAAGGAGCCAAGTGTTTTATATTGCTCTGATACCCTTTGTCCCCTTGACTGAGATGGTATTGTTGAACATAAACATGAGCCTTCCTTAACTCCTCATCATAATGAAGAAAAGCCGTTCTTGTCTTCTTTATACACATTTGCTCCCTGTCTAAATGTTTTTTCTTGAACATGTCCGAGTGATGCGGAAACATGTTAGGTTGCGACATCACCCCCACGTTGATCTGTCTGGTTAGTGAAAGAACCATGTCTTAGCAGTTTGTTGATACTGTAGATTTTACCACTCAATGCTGCCTTATGAAGCTGTTGATTTATGTCCTGAATACTTGAAGTACTAGTAGCACCGGTGTATCAGGCATCATAATCTAGCACAGTTTCTGGTAACGACTAGTTCTCTCATTACGCTCGACTTTGAAATGTTACGATTAAGATTGTAGACCTTTCGTAGCAGACAGTCTGGTTGCATTTTGCAGGTTACAAGCATAAAGTATACTCTACACTGATTTTCTTTTTTCAAATTCATAATCGCAATGGGCAATTGTCATATTTGTCGCTTTCAATCAGTTCCAAAGTCCTGTGCAGTGAACTAAATCGTAATGCAAATATTAAACGTAATTTAAATATCAGTTACTCTTATTCTCTCCTTTTCTTTTTCTTCTTTTTCATCAACAATAAAAAAGCATCAATCTTTCATTCAATATAAAACGAGTGCATGTCAGCCCTCCCCTCCCCCCCCCCCCACCTCCGTTCTCTTTCCCTCTAAAATAAAGGATGGAAACGTTTGTTCTGTTCGTATTTTCACGGAGACATAATTATATTCCCATGGGACTACGCTCTAAATTCTACAACGGTTGACCCATTTGTATGTGCTTGTGTTCAAACGGTTCAACCAATTATTTCTGAAAATAAACTAAGTGCTTATGAACTATTAGCAGCAGCGTGTCTACAAACGCTTACTTATCCTGACCAATTGGCACGATTGAAAAACCTTTCAATACCCAACATAACAGTTCGCTAAGAAGCAGATAAACTGATTGTTTTAACAATGAGGGGTAATTTTCTTGCGTTTTAAAAGCCCCACTGAACTACTTGTAGCTACTTGCTCCCTCTATATAGAAAACAATGCATAATCGGTGACCATCCGTCCCCATGATCCTTATTTTCTTATGTTGATTGAGTGCTTAGTTGATGAGATAGCCACTTGCCAGTGACCTCTCTGGATAGTCTTATCCCTCCTAGCCAAACTAGTACAGATGGTCTTTAAGTGTTTGAATACTAACCCTAACCCTTACCATATCACCTTAACATATATGTGTTTGGCTTTTGGGGACAAAAAACATGTTAGTAAACAAACGCTAAAAATGTTGCAGTGCACTTGAAAACATTTTCAAGGAGGGGAATCGGTTTTACCCAAAGATGGACAAACAGTCCACGTTTCACATGTTTTATGACACGAGCGGCTCGGGATGATAGTAGCCCAGAGATCACCTCGGCGATGATAGTTTGTACCATTACCCTCGTAGTCGATTAATATTTGTTTACTATCATAATAATTAGATATCTGCACCCGGGCTTCTGGCGGCCATGGATCAGCTTACATCAATTCGTTTTTTTATTTATTTCATAGGAGATGACAAGGGGTTCATTCCCCTGGCAAACAAAAAAATAGCCCCCCCCCCCCCCACCCACGCCCCTTCTTATTCGGCGGGTCGGCTAAGTCGCCGCTACATATCTTCTTACGAATTGGGCCCCCTTACTTGCCTCCGGCTGGATCCGCCCCTGAGAGATGACACTCAGATAATCAAGGCATTGCCTCGATTACAAATATGAATGCATACAATACATACAGAATAATAGACACGTTCGTAAACTCATGGACATTTTTTCCCTGTTGCAAAATGTTGCCTTTACCAGCTTCGTCTACTTAAATGGGTGACGATCGGTTACATAGTTCTATTTAATTGGGAAAGACTTATGCTCACTGCTAAGTTCTGTAGTGAATAATGAATTTTGAAAGGGATTTTGAATTTCAACCTGGATAGAATGATAAACGTATTTTCCCTTTGCCAAATACCGATATATATTAAGCTTCACCGTTGTACGCTTGATTATTTCCCGCGTAATGAGTCTGTAAAGGGTTACCGTACTTTATGATCTATGATTCCATCATGAAAGGCAAATATGTACATTGTTCGGAAAGAGTGCAAAACACCTTTGAAGTCAAATGTAGATAAATAGAGTATTTTCGCATGATTGGAGGTGATTTCACGCACAATTTCGTAATGTTAACCCACAATGTGCCATTAAAGCATTTTTTTACATAGACCCTGCATGTGAATCCCGTACATTATTCTGCCTGGTATTCTTAGAGTTAATTTTCGGGGGGGGGGTCCCCTTTTTGATAATGTGGCACCTCTTCTTGGCACCGCTTCAAATACTGAAGTGGGTACCAATGTGCATGTGTACACTCCATAAATTATGACCTCTGGTATTCGGTTTGTGACAAAATAGACTTCACGAAGTAAAAGAGACATCCAAACTTATATCTTAACAACTAGCCGAACAAAGAATTGAACTCTATCGTTTCGAGAGATTAAAAAAAATGTCGTTATAAGTGGAATAACATGTAGAGAGTGAGGAATCAAACACTGTAGGGTTTTAAATTATATATGCTCAACCAAGGGCATAAATACCATTGTAAAAATTAAGAACAATTGAGCGATAAAAAGCAGCACGTGTAAAAGGGATTTTACAATGGCTGGCATATGGTACTGTAAAGAAAACATTTATGACTCTTTATCCAACGTAAACCCGTTCAATAACTTGGTAAATGGAACAGGTTAGAGCCCGTATTACTATGAATATACATAAACGCGGTTTGGCCAGGAAGCTGGTATGACAGTGACCAAAGTATTGATGATCGGACAGTGGACTAGAGGTCTGTGTTCTCAATCAATTTTCAATAGCGATGAAAGGCTACCAATATATTTGTGTGTTTGTGTGTACGTGTGAGGCGGGTAGGGGGGAAGTTTTAATTGTGATCTTGAATGTAACACTGATTTTTGTATTGACCCTTTATGCTTTGAGATTGGACGATAAATTTATCACGTGAATTTCTATAATGGTAATAATCTCCTACTACCCTCCAAGCCGCTGGATAGAGATAATAGGCCCGTTCACACATAACAATTAGTGCGATTTGGATCGCAAAGCAAAGACTGATTGTAGGGGCGACCATTCGAACACAGGGAGAATTCTCACTCGACGGCAAGAACGTCAAAACTGCGAGTGCGTGAGCCTCGACGGAGTTAGCGAGCTTGGAATCCTGGAATTAAATAAATCGATTTTTGATTCTCAATTCATTCATACGCACACAGCGGCCGGCAAACTATCGCGATTATTTTGAAAAATCGCAAGACTTACTGCGAATTTGATCGCGAAGATTGGTGAAACCATTCTGTCCACACACGCAAAAAACACCACACAGATTTTCGGATCGCGATACAAAAATCGAATTTTAAATATCCCTTTTTTGAAGGTGTAAACGCCCCTATTATGTAGGCTAATATGGAAAGGGTGTGGCGTTGACAAAGACATTTTAGGAAAGAAACTTCGACTTAAAATGTTAAAATTCATACAATACTTACAATGAAAAAAAGGTAAAGTTCGTAAATCCATAGACACTTTTTACCCACTTTAAAATGTATTTCATTGGTTAGGTTCTTCTTTTTAATGGTCAGAACGGTCACAAAAATTAATTTGGGAAAGCTTTGTGCTCGACACTGCTAAGTTTTATGGTAACTAAGAACTTTTGCTACTACTTCTTGAACTGTTCAGAATTACACACGCCTTTTCCTTTTGTCAAATACCGATGATAGCAGAACTGGATTATTTCCCGCTTACCTGACGTATGTTGCATCTCAGTAAAGGGTTATCGTACTTTGTTATCTATGATTCCATCATGAAAGGCAAATATGTACATTGTTTGGAAAGAGAGCAAAACACCTTTCAAGTCTAGTGCAGATCAATAGAGTATTTTCGCTTGATTGGATGTAATTTCACGCACAATTTCGTACTGTTAACCCACACTGTGCCATTAAAGCTCTTCTATACAGACCATGCACGTAAACCCTATACATTATCTTGCCTGGTATTCTTAGAGTTAATTTTCGGGGGGATTCCCCTTTTTGATAATGTGGCGCCTGTTTTTGGCACCGCTTCAAATACTGAAGTGGGTACCATTGTGTATGTGTACACTCCGTGAATTGCAACCTCTTTGTTATTCAGTTCATGACAAAATAGAGTTCACGAAACAAAAGAGACTTCATGGCTTATCGCTCTACAACTAGCCAAGCAAAGTATTGACTCTATCATTTCGAGAAGAAAAAAAATGTCGTTATAAGTGGAATGAAATGTAGAGAAGAATGAATCAAACACCGGATGGTTTTACATTCTATATGCTCAATCAAGGGAATAAAAACGATTAGAAATAAGAATATTTGAGAGATAAAAAGCCGAACGTGAAATTAGATAGTAGAATGTCTGGCTTTGTAACGATGAGGATAACATTTCTGGCTTTTTATCCAACCTGACTCTGTTCAATAATTATACCAAGGATAGCAGCTTACAGACTTCTGGACTTGATTATTTCCCGCTTATACATGACGTATATATTGCATCTCAGTGAATGGTTACTGAACTTTGTTATTTATGATTTCATCATAAAAGGAAAATATGTACATTGTTTGGAAAGAAGGTAAAACACCTTTCAAGTCCATTGTAGATCAATAGAATCATTTCGAATATTTTGATATGATTTCATGCACAAACTTGTTACGATAACCCACTGTGCCAGTAAAGCATATCTGTACTGACCTTGTAGGCAAATCCCATATATTATTTCTGCCTGGTATTCTGAGAGTTAACTTATATTGAGATTCCCCTTTTGATAATGTGGCTCCTGATTTTGGCATCGTTTCAGATATTAGAGGGCGTCGTACCATTGTGCGTATGTACACTCCTTGCATATTTTTGTCTGCGTTTATTGTTCGGTTTATTTTTGTACAATTCGCCAAACAAAGTATTGAACTATATAATTTCGAAAGAAATAACTTGGTTATAAGTGGATAGAAATGTTGAGAGGGGCGAATGAAGCACCGGATGGTTTTACCTGATATACTGTATGCTGTTTATTATTGTTCTTCAGTGTAATATTCACTAGAGGACTTGGGAGGGGGTAGTGGGAGGGGTTGGTGGTATCGAGAGGGTAGTGGGAGGGGTGGTGAGATGAGGTGTGATCAATACGGGGGATAGTGTATTCATAGATTACTATGATTGAAAATTGATATTATATGTAAATTAATATGGTTATTTGCTTTTGGACCCCATGGGAGAACATGGCAATTTAGAAAATGGTCCTGAAATGGGTTATCCAATCGTTTGTCTGTACTTTACACATTTGATCACTTCCCTATCATCTGAAATGTGTTTTATATGTATGTTTTTAAAACTTGTATGTATAAATGGATTTCGGAAATAAAAACAAACAAAGCAAACAAAGAAACAATGCTCAAAAAGCAAATATACCATTAGATATAAGAACAATGTCTGGCTATATGGTCATGGGTGTCGATCCTTACGTAATACCTATTGTTCAGGGGGGGGGTGAATGAATAGATCATTCCCCCCCCCCCCTGAACAATAGGTATCAATGACAGATCGACACCCATGTATATGGTACAGTAAAGATAAAATTCCTGTCTCTCAAATTTGAAAGACTGAACGGTGTAGAGCCAGTGCAATCATTAAGTGACATTAATAGGGACTTTTAGATTTGCACGTCGACAAACTGGACTGCTACGTGTGACGTCCTTTTAAGGCGTCCTTTTAAGGCGCTGCCTTAAAAGGAAGTCGCACGTAGCAGTCCAGTATATCGACGTGCACATCTAAAAGTCCCTATTAATGTCACTTAATGATTGCACTGGCTCTACTCCGTTCAGTCTTTCAAATTTGAGAGACAGGATCACAGGAACATTATCTTTACCGTACCATTTAGCCTAATGTTTGACAATGACCAAGGCATAGTTAATAATATTATAAGTCTGTGTTCTCAACCAATTTTCAACAACGATGAAAGGTTACCCATACGTGTGATTTTTTGATTTTTTGATTTTTTGATTTTTTTTTTTTTTTTTTTTTGGGGGGGGGGGGGGGATTTCCATTGTGATTTTGAATCCAACACACCCGCTTACAGTTTTACACTGATTTTGGATTGACCTTTTTCTTTGAGATTGTGCCATAGAGTGGTGAAGTGTGACGTCATAAAAAAAAATCTATTTTTAGAATTTCTCAATTTTTTCTTCATATTCCGAAAGAACATCAAAAATAATGTCCAAATGTCGAAAACCAATTAAATATGTTAAGTATTGGCTGAGATATGACCATCTGAATGAACATATGTCCTATGGGAACTCAGTGTTAATATGCTCTGGCTCCTAACCATTAGGAGCCAGAGCATATAACACTGAGTTCCTATGGGGAGTATATTTATTCAGATGGTCATATCTCAGCCAATACTTAACATATTCAATTGGTTTTCGACATTTGGACATTATTTTTGATGTTCTTTCGGTATATGAAGAAAAAAATTGAGAAATTCTAAAAATAGATTTTTATGACGTCACAGCTTCGGTACTCTATTGATTCCCTGAGAACCTAGCAACCGTTGGATAAAGACATTGTATTCCTTACGTCAAAGGGGTTTCACGTTGACTTAGACAATAGAGAAAAGGCAGATACCACTACCCCATCCCCGCCCCCCGGTTGTCTCGAAAAGGTAATACTAATAGGGACTTTTAGATTTGCCGAACGACAACATGGATTGCTACGATCGACGTCCTTTTAATGCACTGCCTTGAATGGACGTCACACGTATCAGTCCACGCAAATCTAAAAGTCTCTATTATAGCCGTGGTGTCACCCATCCGAGACAACCCAGAAGCAAATATATACCCGTGTGAATTCTGTTAAGGGTATCCCCCTCCCCATTAAAGGTATAGACCAGTTCTGGTCATGTGATTGCATTTTGAAAGAAACGTTGTGGAATCAATCAGAAAAGGTTGATCATCTATACCATATAAGTATTAATCATGATGTGTACTGCAAGGTCCTGGAATCATCAAAATGATAAGAAATTTGGCCCTGCCTTGGTAAAGTAACAATCACTGTACACAGAAAGATGTATATGGGACTACGCGATATCTATCCAATCCTGATAGATATAATAATTTACCAAATATATCAATTAGTAGGCGGTTTCCGGCAAAATTTGTATCATCATGTATTAGCCAAAATAATTCTTTCACATGATTGGTAATAAAAGCTTCCATTTCATTTGTTGAGAGGGGGTGTTTCCAAAACTGGTCTATACCTTAATTGCACAGAACACACTCAACTCAACCTTTCGAGACGTCATGTCGGAAGAGAGAGAGAGAGAGGGGGGGTAGGGGTACGTGTGGGTGCCACGCCATTTAGACGTGGGCAGAATCATTCATAAGTAGCCTACCAGACTTCTAACCCTAGTTTGTTAATTTGATGATTTTCATAGTTGGTTATTTATATTAAATACTGCGTATACATAATGTATATAATATATTTACATGTCGAAATGCCAAGTAGCTACAAGTAGTGCAGTCCCGCTTAAATGAAAATTCCCAATTGCTGTGCTTCCTTTCCGGATTTGTTTTCATAGGTTGACATAATGGCCCGAATTCACAAAGGAGGTTTGTCGACAAACCTCCTTTTGTTTCGACAAACCTCCTTTTGTTTTTTACAAACCAGGTTTGTAAAAAAAAACGCGTCATATGACGTACATAAACCTCGGTTTGTCGACAAACCTCCTTTGTGAATTCGGGTCAATGTCTCTGATGGAATCGAACCTGGGTATTTAGTTTAAAACTCCATTGCCTTAACCACTTGGCCAAGGAGACGGGGTAGTGACTGCTGCAACGCCAAATTCAATTGACCGACGGATTGACTAATTCTCAACATTCGCTCATTGATACAAAATTGTGTTGACGGCAGGGTGAATTTTGAACAATGACAAGCCACATACACCAGATGGCGTTCTATTCTCTCATTTTTGTAGCATTGTATTTTTTTTTCCACGGGAGTTTCCAAAGCTGTTCTACTGTTTGTTTCTTACACCTGTTTTATAAATAGTATAATGTATATATTTGTTTCTCGAAGCATTCGCGTGGATCAGGCAGATGACGTTGACAAAATGTGCTGGGTTCTTTTTAAGTTAAAAAGTTAATACAATTATTGAATAAATAAAGCGAGCTGGTGGAAAACTGCTATTTACGCACATTATATACTATCAACAATTGTTTGTATCATTATGTTTTCTTCTTACAAGAAATACAAAATGTCACCCTCACTTTATACCCCCCCCCCCGAACAAAAACACACACACACCTCGCCGTCACACACATACGCACACACTCACGCATCTAAACCACATTTCATACGTACTCATACAAATAACAGATCGTTTTAGAGGACTATGTAATGTATATGACAAATATTTCTAACATTTATTTAATATCTTAGTTTCGCTGTCAACCGGCCCATACACCACTAATGTACCACATATCTGATACTAGATATATATTTCCATAGTTGCATTCAATATGATACACATATACATGGACATTCTTTCATTCCCTAAACAATGAACTCTTTGAAATGCTTAACAATATAGCTCAAAAAATATACATGTATAAATTATGATCGTTGTCTCAACACATCTAATCCTGTCATATTACTTGGCACTTTACATATACGTGTTGTATCTATAATCTTACATATTTTACTTCTGATAAATCGGTCACTATTCCTGAAGTGTTCCTTTTATGAATGAAACAAAGGTCACGAAGAAAATCTTATATTTTTTCGCGAACATGAAATTAGCCATTTAATACCTGAACTTTCACATTTTCAATATTCTAATCACAGCTACGTACTTATTTACATTTACATCAGTATATTTGAACCAAGTTACAAACATACATGTGCATACTAAACATCATTGTAAAAGGTCACTAATTAGCAATATTTTCCTAGAGGAGTTTTTTTTTTTTATATATATCGTGTTATATTTTTAATTATCCAAATAGAGGTTCGACTATTGAGAAAGTTTCGGTGTTTTCACAATTTTTTTTAATATGATAGTCTGTTCTACGTAATTGTAATACTATTGGAAGAAAGCATAACTACTACATAATCATAGCCCAATATTAATGATCCTGTTCTAAATCTATCTGGACATGACGTTTCTACTCTACAATTACAAACAAATGACTCTGTGTCAACTAGGTTGTTGAAAACTGCAGATCTCAGGTTTTCCTTTCTTTCTGTGCTACTCTGAATGAAAATAAGACTTAAAAGGCACCTCTGAATAACCCTATCTTTTACATTTTTTCTTCAACCGGTGAAAGCAACAGTTTACATGCAGTCCCTATACGTAGTAGGCCGGTAAAGATATAGAATAATATATCCAAAGAATCTCGAAACATGCATACATGTTATTTCATCTATCATAACCTTATTGTTTTAAAAACTGTTTTCTTGCAACATTCGACAAAAAAGAGCGTTGCATTTCACCGGACTTCAGAATTACTAGAGCACTAGAAAACACTTATAAAACGAGACACGTGAAGAGAAGCTACTAAAGATATAGGCCAGTCATATAAAAAGGAAAAAAACGTAGAAAATATGGGAATGCTTAGACATCTTCATGAAATATATAGAAAATGTGATGGTTTGATTTGAACAACATTAACAAATGTAGCCATGTTAGTCTTTGTAATATGTTACCTTATGACAATACAACTTCACATCGAACCTGTAGCTTCCTGTATTATGTGCAAATGGAAGAATAATTGTAATGTATATACAATACAGGATATCCTTCTGAATGTTGCAATACATCTTGATGAATTTAAACAAAATTGTAAAGTCATGAATCTGTTTGATCGATGCATCGTCAGTGAGAAACGAAGTATGGCAAATAGAAAATGGCATAATAACATTGCAAGCGTATTCATTCCAAGTATACACGCTATGCGCTATAATGGAGTAAACATATACAAACGAGTAAAATATTACAAAACGTCACTAGTGTTTTGGTTGGTACAAGGTATTAGTTATATTTACAGAACCTAAAAGGGATTGAACCCCAAAAAGAACTTTAATAATCAATGAGATATTCAAATTCAGAAACACGAAGATAGAATATGTGGCTTCTGAATGTTCGATGACGGTCATTCAAGATTCAGGATATTACATTTGACCATAACCATACAAAAACATCTAAACATTCATACAAAATACTGTGTGGAATATGGTAAGGACTAGTAGAAAAACAATTTCTTGCCAAAATAACCCTAGAAAAAATAACAAATACCAAGTAAATACAGATTCAACTCAATCAATAACAGAAACTAAATTACACAAAGAAGCACATACCTACAATATCTTACAGTCATTTACACAATCATTTGTGCCAATTCTAAGTAACCAAGAAATTCGATGAATTACTTAATAAATAACTACAACAAATCTTTTTTAACCTGAACAAATTTGTTTTATGTTAATCTAATTTTTTCATCTAATTGAGTCCAAATAAATGTTCCCAGCATAAGTCGATAAGTTCAGAGACGATGTCAATTTTACAATGGTACATGATTTAAAAACAAAACCAAAGGGCACTAGGCTCCCTCTAATTATTTATGTATACGGTTTGGACACACCTTTCGCAAGTGCTTATAATTTCCATTAAATGTAATAGTTTGTTGCAATATTCTACAAATAGAGAGACCACGTCTTCTCCCTTATGCCAAGGTAACGTATTTTCTTGCAATATTTACAATATTTCAAATCAGTATACATCTATCTTTATATAACAGAACGATTTTAATGTTGGATTAACATATCTAACAAGACAACACGAACAAAACGTTTAACATGATTTACAATAAGTATGGAACAATACAGTATATATAGTATATTGTACAGATGGAAAACAGCCATAGTGGTAAAAAGTATAGTATATTTGTATACATGCATGTAATTAAGATATAGATATATGTATTTAAATATTCTAATATTTTCATTGGAAACACGTTCAATAAAATGACATTTCGCTTTATTCTACATTACGGCGTAACATTTATAAATATTTTACGCCAAGTACGATTGCATGTTAATATATACAAATGAGTAACGTAACGTTTGAAGCACAGTTATCTTGTTTCAGAACATGCATGGCAATGAAGAAGAAATTTGTTTTACAACTTCATGAATATACTGTAGGTCCTCAGACTTCAGCTCATGTCATATACATTGGTATATGGCTTGTGTATTGCTATGTCTATGATCAGTGATGCAAGAAATATGATATTAATAACGTTCAAAAGGTATTTTATGTACATATATATTTTGTCCTTTTAAAACTTTTGTTCTATGTAAGAATGCCAATTTCAGAATGATTTGTTTTCTCATTTGCAATTTGCTAGAATGGAATAATCTGCAAATGATGTTGTTGCTGATCGACTTCCTTCACTCTAAAACAAGTAGGGAAGATCTATTTTTTGGTTTAAAAAATGGAAAATTCATTTTCACTTTGGAAAGATTTACTTTCTATTAGCTTTAAATGTACCCAACAAACGTACATGTCCCCCTTCTACGTAAGCTGTCCACAATTTTACCGAAATACAGCAGTCACAGTTGTAGAGTTGGCGGTTTTAGAAATTGATGCGCAATGTTCTACCAAATCCTTCTTCCTCTCCAATAAGAAATTAAAGTTAAAATTGTTAAAGGCTTTACTGTCTAAATTAAACCTACGTGATTGATAAATTAGTTCAGTATTCATCCGATGCAATAGACGGTTCTAATGTCCCGAATGCCAATGTTAAATATTTTTTTGTTTTTTCACTAGGAAACTTTATTGTCTTTCTTGCAAATCAAATGGGTTTCTGGTGATATGGATGCAGAATGATACAACTAAATCCTGCATCCTACACAGGACCGGGCTTGTGTACTGACTCGAGGAGAAGAAGACTTCCTTGTTCCGATATGACGCGGGTAAACCAAGGCGTCTTTTTTTCCTTCAATGATGACGTAAAGTCTCATAAGCTTCAAATTTCTGTATCTTATAGCACAAAGCTTTGTAAAGACGCGATTGACCATTCCCCGCCATTAGTTGATTTATTTATTTATTTATCATATGTGTTATTAGGTATTTCTTTTTTTTTTAGACGGGAATGGCAGGCATCCACTATTGAAACGTTCTTTGGATAGTAGTGATTGGTGGTATTATGTCTGAACCCTCTCATATCATGCGTTTACTTTCTGATATTTCTAGTTTTTCCAGTAATGACTGCATTTGCGACCACGGTCAAGCAAACACATATACCTAACCTCATTGTTACCATTGTACGCGAGTCTAAGGAATTCTACTCCACGAAATTTACATCTAAAGTTTTAAACAGAAACATCAAGTTGACTTCATATTCAAATGTTATGCATACTTTATAAAGAAAGGTTGTACTTGACAACCCGAAAGCTTTCCCGATACTTGCCCAACATAGCACCAAGTTATGTATGCACCCTGGATTCCAAGTATTGTGGTCCATTCATTAATAACAGGTTATTAGAATAACTCGTCTCTAGGTCCCAACGAAAGAAACATCTATACATTTGAACATGTTATGCCTAGAATACATTAGCCCTCTAAAGGCCCCTAGCCACAATAAATCAGAGTTTTATCAATCATTTGTTGAGACATGCATATATACGCGAACAAGATACCGGTCGAACGGCGAAGGCCATCCAACAATACAAAAATGCAGTAATTTCATAACATTGCCTGCAAGAGGGCACCAAAACATACAAACACAGTGTTCGTTTTAAGTTCTCTGACAAATTAAGTTCCAGGTATTAATTCCATTAAAAACTGATCTTAAGTCGCAACATAAAGTTGAATTGTGCATTATTTACAATCAAAATGATAATACATAACAAGAAACATTCTTACACGTATACGTTCAAAAGAATGATTCACGTAGGGGATGGTTGAACGAAAAATATTACGAAGAAAAGAATTTTGTTTTTCATAAATATGCTACAAAAGTTACAATCAGCGTGCCAATGTTGTGATGGGGGTCATTGTGAAGAGAACAGTTTGATACTCTGCTGTACAACTTGTAGACGTATTTTGTTTACAAAGTATGCTTTCTTGCTTATGCGAATTTGAATCATCACATCGTCTACAATTATGAACCACAGATTAAAAAGAAATTATTCATCCTTAGACCATCAAGGCTTGACAATTGGATGCATAAATGGTTAACAATTTAATATCTTGGGTAACTCAACTAGACCAATATTCTTTTTAAAAAACCTGAAAGATCGTAATTGGTTCATTAGGCACATGCAATGGTGGTGACTTGTGCTCGATTCCTAGCCGGTCATCTGACACATGCCCCTGGGACAATAGACTGTTTTCGTAATATAATCAAATTTAATGCATACATCATTGTTTAATGTCATGTTACAAATCATTTCATTCACCTTTTAAAAAAAAATCTATTTCAATAGAATTAATGCGAATTGCATTAATTATTCATAGCTAAGTAGGTCAAACATTAGCCGTGTTCACACGATGGCAATTTTGGTCGGCGTAGAGGCCGTGTTTATAGTCAGCGTAAGTATAGTAAGGTCGGCGTAGTGACTGTCTGAACGATAATCGTGTTTAATAGATAGGCCGACCTTTACGCCGGATTTGTTCAGGAGTGAAACGCTAACACGACTAGAGGGCCCGGGTGCGAACTTTTTTTTCCTACGAACTTTTATACCTGGCGCATGCTCACATACGAACTGTTATACTTGACGCATGCAAGGAGGGAACAAACAATTAGACTTTGATTATTTATTGCTTTGCCTCACTATTTATAAAGGTAAAAAACTAAATAAACTGAGATTTGAACCCTCACAGTAACTCCAAGGTTCTATTAGTAACACGCTGTCCTTACCGATTGAGCTAACGATGAGTTGATGAAAGATTGCTTTGTATAATTACTATCACCCTATCAGTGACCGCCCTACCGGATTCCACGTGCGCATGCGCTGGTTTCCTTCGCGAGTGCGCATGCGCAGGTTCCCCTCGCGAGCTCAAAGTTCGTAGGATTTTTTTTTTAGCAGCCTGGGTAGCCGAAGTTGACCGTGTGGATGCTCGCACTTGTCACTCTGGGTAAATGTGACCTTTCACAAGGGTTGTGTGACCTAACATGTAGAACTTCCGGGGTCAAACCTATATTTCGCGCGGTTTAGATGCGGAAGCTGGGTTGAGGTCGACTAGTGCGGGCGCCATCACTTCCATAAGTTACACTGAGTAAGACTGGGTCGCTGGAAGGTGTGGCAAGTCGGTCCGAGTAAGAGCGTATGGACAGCTTATAGTGTAAGTTAACTATTTATGGAATATCTATTGCTGCAGGGAAAAACTGACCCCGACTAGAAAGCCACGTCTGAACATGGCTTTCATGGCTTGTCCTACCTAACAACACGGTATGGAGGCAATTCGCATTATGACCATTGAAATACAATTATTCATAACAGGTGAATGAATAGTTATTTGTAACATCGCACTAAACAAAGATATACGCATTAAATTTGACTACATTAAACAAATTTTAGATTGGTACGGTTTAGGGTAAGGGTTAGGTAAAGTGTTTGGTACAGGGTTGAAGTTCAGAATTTGATTACATATGTAGAAAATTGACACGGAGCATTTGTTGCAGGAGCAATGACTAGATCTTGTATTTTGATACAAGTCCCCCAAGGTCTGCTTTTTCTAAAGCTGCATCGAGATTTGTCATGGATCCACCCTTGTTTTTCCATTCTTGCAAGAGTTCTTCGAAAGCAGACGTCGAGCTCTTATTATGCAATATCTTCTGTCTGTAGTTGTAGTCGAATCCCAAACTTTGGAACAGTGCGCTGTAGCTGGTGTGAGGTAAAAGTCTGGATAATCTGATGATCTTCTCATCCGTTACTTCTCTGTTATTTGACATTAAAAATATATGTATATATCAATATACTCAAATTTAATAACTTTAATGATTACAGACCCATCATTTTGAAAAACAATATTTTTGTCAAAGTGCAGAGTTATAATCAGTTCGTATGATTTCTTTTCATTTAATTATTTTTTGAAATAGCAGTTTTTCCATTAATGTTCCCGAATACAAAGCCTGCATTTATTATGTCCGTATTCTATCAATTCTATTTTGTCTCTTCTTCAAAACAATTATAATTTTTTAGTACCGGAGTCAAAAATTACCAACTGATTTGCATATTAAAGTATATTATTCTCAACATTTGCTTTTTCTTGTAAAAAATAAACACATGTACGAAAATGCTTCTAAATGTAACGTGTTTTTTTTTTTTTTGGGGGGGGGGGGGAGGGGGTCATAAATCAAGTATGCATTGATTTCATAAAACACAGGCACATATGCATTCAAACGTTGGCTATCCTCATGAAAAAAGTACAATTTAAAAAGGAAGTTTCTTACTCTTTGCAATACCCATTTAGTTTGTGAAATTCCATGAAAATGATTCCTCCTCTAAGTCTCATTAGAAGTAAATTTGGATATCACTTCTGGAATTTTGATAACTTAAATAACTCCGCCATTATCCTTTCAATGTTAATTAATCATTCACATTTGATTGTTATATTGATGTACTTTTTGTTTTGGATAATAAACTTCAAACTCAAACTCAACTCAACTCAAACTCAAACTCATATCGAGAGAAATTCTTCCCTATAAATCATCATAACATATTGTATTAGATTTGTGGACCTTTCTAAAGCCCTTGATATCTCAATATGTAGTTTATAATAACAATTCCTCAAAATGTTCTTCTATAACACACGGCGTACCACAAGGTTCTATCCTAGGTCCTCTACTCTTTTCAATTTACATTAATGATCTTACATATTTTTCTGACAAATTTAATTACATTATGTACGCTGACGATACCACTTTAATTTACACCCAACCTAACACTCATAACTTACAAACTAATATTAATATTGAATTAGACAAGGTAACAAAATGGTTCAAATCAAATAAATTGATGATAAATTCGAGTAAAACAAATTACATTACTTTCTTCCATAGGCAGTCAAATTCCACTAATTTGCTTCACGCTTTGTTTATAAAGATAGATGAGGTTCCATTAATAAGGTTAAAAGTGTTAATTTTCTTGGTGTTTATATTGATTATAAAATATGCAATGGGACACTCATGTCAATAAAGTCATTCAAAAGGTATCTAAATGTTTCGGTATATTATACAGATTAAACGACTCGCTTCCTCCTTCAGCATTAATACCACTATAATACAATCATGCTGTTTGGAGTTATTGTAGTCGAACTAAATCAGCTAAATATTTAAATTGCAAAAATAAATCCCTTCGTATTTGCGTAAGATGTCATTATCGTTCCCATTTAGCCCAACTCGGAAATTGAAATCTCTAAATATTTGTGATTTGAACTATTTCTCAATTCCCCTCCTTGGATTCTTTTAATTTAAAAATAAAATGATATGTTAATATTTTTCAGACACATAAACACAATATCCGTTATAAGGATTTTTTCACCTATGACGAGTAAAAACAAATATGGTAATGAAATCATTATGACATAATTTCCCTGTGATTTGAAACTCCAACCCCAAAGATATTTCTGAATGCAAGTCACTTAATTCTTTTAAACAAAAGTTGAAGAATTTTTTTTTTCTTAAATATATGTATAGTTATTTATCTTTTGTTTATATTTATGTTATATGTTTGTTTTTTAAATGTTTTTTGTTATCTTTGCTTTACATTATGCTATGAATGCTTTGGGAACTACCCTTGTAAAAGGCTTGTATGTACCCTTGTATGTAGTTCCCCATTTCATTTTCTAACTATGCTTCTAAATAAGTGTGTATCTTTTGTATCAATGTATTTTTTAACCGAGAATGAAATAAATTAGAATTGAATTGAATTGATTAGAAAAAAAAATCAATCAACACATGATCATTTGTATGTATCATTTGAGGGGACACTGGTCTTGGGAATACGATTTGAAAGAAACTGTGTGGCAATGAATGGAAAATCTTTATTATGTAATAATTGTTTTAATTTTGTTTTATCTTTGCCTCCTAGAGGTGTTTATTCAATATTCAAACAATAACATAATCTTGCTTACAATTTAGCAAATCAATGGAACATCAATAATACACAAATTAATTGTTCAAATATAACTAAGCAAATTCGCAGGAAATTTCATATTTTGTACTTATAAATGTTCGTTTATTTTTAATCTGTTAGTCATTTCTCTCTTAAATAAATAAATCAAATTCAATTCTTTATTATCATACCCATACTTATTACGGAAAATAATCATTTTATAAATAGACCAAAAAGCAATCGTCATTATCAAATCGATTTCGGTTTGCGAATTCATTTTGAGTAATAAAACAATATCTATCTCTATTTTAAGATTGAAAGCATGTAAAACTTAGTCCTTTAAATATTCAAAGAAGGTTTCGTTTGCCTTATATGAAAAAAGCATGATGAACATATTCAGTCTCTTTGCATTTTAAACAAAGGTCATCGTATAAAAGACCCCACTTGAACAGATTTTTACAAACTGGTAGCATATTACATAAAAGCTTGAAATTAAATTCATGTAGACGAAATTCTTTAATCCCAATCAAATTCCTATTAAAACAAAGGACCATTTAACGTCCTTCTGCATGACATTTTCCCAATACAAACAACATTTATTTATTTTAATTTGTTTAAAACTTATCATATTTTACCACTGTTTACTACTCAAAAGACTAACAGGTTTTCCAAATACAGTGTGGGGGATAAAGCAAGTATGGTTGATATATACTGTGAGGTTTAGGAATGATCAAAATCAAAATAAATTCTTGCTGAAGAACAAATGCACTTCAGAAAAATATTTTGTCCACAAATTTCTGTTATTTTTTTTGTAATATTTCAAATAAAAAAGGCATTTGTAGAGCAATGCGTTTCAGGTATGACTTCTACCATGATATTTTAACAAACCGACAAAGATTGAGAACGCTCACAAAGTGCTTTTTTAGTTTTACCATAACTCAGCCAGCTCATTGAATTAATATATTATAAATAGGCTACATACCCTGAGAGCGTTGGCACCTCTGCTGATTGTGATCTGGCATCCATTGGACAGAATGTTGCTCCTGCTGCTGGTGTCGTTGCCACATTTGTTGTTGCTGTTTTTTCATACCATTATTGGAAAAAAAAGAACTGTGAGTTTGTAAATTAATGAAAAGCCAGGTCCATTCCTGTCATTGTCATGACAACAGGATTTAAGGCACAAGTATTTATAATTGCTACTCTTTAAGAGATGCTATGGGGGGCAGGGGGTTGCTTCTATTATATGAGGTACTGCACTCTTCCAAATGCCTGGTCTACTGTAGAACTATATGAATAACTAAATCTGGTTTATGCACGCACTAATCCTTTAAAGAAACACACATGTTAAGATTACTTCTATTCTTGTGTAGTGATATCAAATAGGAGAGTATTAACTGTAGGAGAAGTATAAATGTGTCACATGACACATACATCTTGAGCTTTAAATACATTTATCATTTACGATTATGTTTGAAATGGTTCTAGGATAATTACACCCTGGACAATCACCCCCGGAAAACTGCCCCCAGAAAACTACCCTAAGGACAATTACCCCCCGGAGAATTAACCACCGGAGAATTATCTTCCGAGGACAACTTCCCCCGAGGACAATTATCACCGAGGACAACTACCACTCGAGGACAACTACCCCCGTGGAAAATCAGGATTCAATAGCAAAAGATCCGATCTGAAACATTGAGAGATGGCTACGAACCCATAAAATCCCATGCATGAACCCACATTCGTTTAGATACTTGCACGTTATCCCTGCTACACATTTCCCTTTAATTGTAATTTATGCAACACCAGTGCGGTTGCTGTTTTCAACGAAGGATGTAAGATTTTAATAGGTAATTGTCCAGCGCGTGTCAAAATGAATAGAAATACATTTTTCTGTAGCAGTGTTATTTCAACTTTTTGTTAGTCATGGTACCCTCTTAAGAAATAAAAAGCTTCTTCCAATCCCAAATTCTTCATAGACTAGGCTATTTATTTTGAAACACTCTGGCACTCGTCAAGTGCTATGTACACACGTATAGGCACATTTGTTTCGTAATTTAGCGAACGAGCAAGACATTTTTTTTTAAAGGAGAAGACGTTTTGGAACTGGCACAAAAATAGTTTGTAATTAACACACTAGAAACGATTAAGTACTGTTTGCGGGCACCCCCTAGTAGTTTTTTATGTTGCGAAAATATATTTTTTCCCTATTTTTTCTCTATTTTTTCCCTATTTTCTGGAAATGCAGACTATTTTTTCCCTATTTCCTTCAAGAAAATAGGAAAAAATAGGGCTATTTTTTTCCTATTTTCAAGTACAAACTATTTTTTCCCTATTTTTTTCACCTATATTTTTTTTCAGACTATTTTTTTCCAATTTCCTATAAGAAAACAGGAAAAAAATAGTCCTATTTTTTTCCTATTTTCAAGCACAAACTATTTTTTCCCCATTTTTTTCACCTTCAACTTTTGTGGACTATTTTATTCCTATTTTTTTTAAAGAAAATAGGAAAAAAATAGTTCTATTTTTTCCTATTTTCGAGTACCAAACTATTTTTTCCCTATTTTTTCACCTTCATCTTTTTCAGACTATTTTTTTTCTATTTTCTCCAAAAAAATATGAAAAAAATAGGACTATTTTTACCCTATTTTTTTCATCTTAATCTTTTTCAGACTATTTTTTCCCTATTTTTTCACCTTAATCTTTTTCAGACTATTTTTTCCCTATTTTTTCACCTTAATCTTTTTCAGACTTCTTTTTACCTATTTGCGAGTACTATTTTCTTCCTATTTTTTGCACTTACATTTTTTATGACATGATACAAATTTGTAAACTATTTTTTGTCTATTTTCTAAACTTGCATATTTTTATTGTTTATGACTGGCATCCTATTAAAAAAGCCCGCTTCTCCTGCCATTATCTCTGTTGTTCATTTTGCGACTTATTGGTGGTTTTTAGCTGTGGGGTCACATATTGAATAGTGAGCTCAAAGATAACCATAAATAAACAATGTGTAAAAAGAAAATGTACGAAATTTCAATTTTGTTCCTTTATTAATATTCTTGATTTTATTTATAAAACTATAGTAGTGACTAGTGCACTCAAAGATAACCATACATAAACCATGTGTAAAAAGAAAATGTACACATAGAAATTTCAAAAAAAAATTCTCCTTTATTAAAAGGAAAAAAAGCATTCGATCGAGATATTCCCGTTCTATGTGTGAGTAAAGTTTCAACGTAGAGGACAGTACGCAAGTACCCGTATGTAATTTGAAAATTACCCGTCATTTTTTTTCCCTGCTGTGCGCATCGGACTTTTGCTGATTTTCGTTCATCAAACGTCTCCAAATCACACCAAAATGTCTTCCAGCAATTATTCTAGCGATGAAATTTCATCAAGAGATAGTGACTCCTCATACTCCGATGCCTCCTTATCCCATTTTAGTGATTCTTCCCAAGAAAATGAGCCCGACAAATTTTCAAAATATTACTAGTCCCACTCGTAGAGAAACGAGTTTGTTGTCGAATGACGAGCGGAACTGGCCCCAGAAAACAGCTGAAAAGGTACGTTTATTTCTGAAACTTAATTACATTATGATATATATTTTTTTATTGTGTCTGTTGTTGAATGTAATGCTACTTCATAGACATAGTAGGCTTATAGAATGTTATTTTACGTATCAATATTCCCATGTAGTGCTGAGTGAAGTGTAGTGAATCCCCAAGTGCAGTGTAGTGTCTGTAGTGTTAGTGAATGAGTGAATGTAAACAAACGTGATTACAATAAATCCACGTAGAAATTTCAGATTTTTTACCATTACTACGTCTGTCAATTATATTGCCTTGCATGATATAATGTTTTGATGTGGTTTTAGGCTAAATTGTATCTCAAATTATTTTTCTAGGAATCGGAAAACACAACCTGCTAAAGCACCACGCAAGAAGAAGAGCAAGTCTTCCAAGTCCGAGAGTGTGTCTGCGAGGTATGTCCTTACTTAGTAGAAATCTAAATCTATTGTTGATAATTTGTTTGGGTATATTTATTTCATGTTTGTTAGTTAAGATCTGACATCAAAATATTAGAGTAGTTTACCTCATCATTATGCTAGAACAATAATTTGCAGGTGGCACAAGTTCTACCTAGATCTACATTATTTTTCTCTTTCCTTTTTATTTTTTTCTTCAAAAAATTGTTCCTTTACTATTTTCTTTTCTGTGTTTTATGTTTTATTTTATGTATGTTCACCCGATATATCTAAGAATAAAATAACTCTAATTAATTGCCTACCTGAGAGGTTTACCGGTACATTTCATGCACCTTGACGGCTCTTTGATGACTCCGTTGTTTCACCATCCGTTCGTCGTCAGCCTGGCATCTTTTTTGCTATCATACTTTTGTACACACATGTTCTGTGCCTTTGAATTTTTCATTATGAAATACATAAATACTTGTACTAAGTATTAATTGCATGTTCATAAATGTACCAATGCATGATTATTCTAACCCCTAACTCACATTTCATTTATATCTTTACAGATCCATTGAAACTAATCAAGCTACAATGTACATGTAACGTACAACCACCATTTGATTAACTAGATGCCTGTGAACAGCAAGACCAACATCTGTATCCTTTACATTAGTATTTGTTTCCATTTTATTATGTAATTCTTACATGTATGTCTAATCATTGAGATTCATAGGCAAGTACAACATGTATGTGTACACAATGAGTGCCTGCATATTGTGAAGATAAAGGACCATAAGACCATTACTTATGATACATGGTAATGATGGTATACTTTGTAAAACTATTTGAAAATAGTAGCATGTAAGTCTGTCATTTTCTTGTTTATATATATCTCAATGACATGACATGTCATTGATTTTGTAGTAAGTGTTTCTAGATTATGATGATTGTATTAAGATTTTGACAGTTCAATTGAGATTGAGAAAATTATGTAACATGTCAACTGTACTATAAAGCATGCATGCGATGTTGAAAAATCTGTTTTATGATTTATTTTATTTTGTTATCTTTATAAATAACGAGAACAAAATATTATTTGTCATGATTTTCTTGAGGTTTGAAAATGTTATTACATTATTAAGAGCACTTTGTAATATTAAATTGTAATAAAAGAGACAGAAAACAACACTCTCATGTCCAGAATACTGCTTTATTTGGTTACTAGTGAGGGAGAGAGCTTGTGATCGCCTGGCATATCCGCATCGGCTCAGTAATAGTCCTGAAACTCACCTGAATACTTTATTTGAACAACAATAGAAAGCTACATTCTAGGTGGATGATATTTTTTTTAAGGCGGAGGCATATAGGAGACGCAGTTGCATTCGTCTTTTTTTTTTTTAAGAGTATAATCACAGCAAACCATGAACAACTCTATTACTACAACATGTACACTACAGTACTTAACCAAAGATTGTAAATATCAGTTAAGTTCTTTTATTTATTTGCTTATATGAACACACATACTATACTAAACTCATGTCATTGTGTTTACCTCTCGAAAATAAAGTACATGTATTTTATTTGACACATTCCCTTTTATTCTTTTTGTTTTTTACAGTCCACTGCCATTATAACGAGGTGCTCGGGACCAAGCCAATTTCCTTGTTAAAATGAAATCATGTTATACTCAAGTTACTGAACACATTGGTTTGTTTAAAATTGGGACTGATGAGAATTGCCTGATAATAAAATCTTGGTGTATCCATGTTTGTTATAATAGGAGTGGACTGTATAACATTTTCCATATACCCATTGACTATTTTAAATGTTCTACTGAATGGGTTGGACTGAAAGGATGAAGTGAATTTGGCAAACTGAGTAGGTGCATCGATGCAGAGAAAAGAGCTGTAGGAGTAGGGTGACTATTCTACAGTGGAAACTTTTGACAATGAGGTCATGTGCAACCAAGAAATCTTAACCCCCAAAAGCTGGTAAATTACCTTGTCATTTCAGGTATAACTGATCTCTTTATATCAAGTTTGCACTGTATGATTTAGTTCAATGTACAGAGTCGTTGACTGGATGTGTGAGATGGTAGTGCTTGAGAAATCCATGAAAGTAAAGGATGAGTGATTCCCCCCCCCCTATTTCCTTACTATTTTTTCCTATTTTCTTACTATTTTCCCCTATTTTCTTCCTATTTTCTTACTATTTTTTTTCCTATTTCCTTACTATTTTTTTCCTATTTTCTTACTATTTTTCCCTATTTTCTTACTATTTTTTTCCTATTTTCTTACTATTTTTTCCTATTTCCTTACTATTTTTTTCCTATTTCCTTACTATTTTTTTCCTATTTTCTTACTATTTTTCCCTATTTTCTTACTATTTTTTCCTATTTTCTTACTATTTTTTTCCTATTTTCTCACTATTTTTTTCCCTATTTCCTCACTATTTTTCACTGTTCACTAAGCACCTAGTTATCACTATTTTTTTACTATTTTCTTCACTTTTTTCTACACTATTTTTTCCCTATTTATTTCCTATTTTCAGGTCTGAAAAATAGGAAAAAAATAGGAAAAAAATAGAAAAAATTGTTTCAAACCTATTTTTTTCCTATTTCCAAAACTATTTTTTCCCTATTTTTTCCTTTTAAAAAAATAGGGTAAAAATAGAAAAAAAATATATTTTCGGGACTATTTTTTCCCTGTTTTTCCCCTATTTTTTTCCTATTTTTTTACGACTGGGGGGCCTCGCTGCCGAAATTACCTGAATAAAAAGTGATATATTCAGTCATGACCTTGATACACGAATATTAGGATATTCGGGCCTCTCGGTGCCCTCATCTATCCTGTTTCTAAATGCGTATCCAGACACCTACCCTCTGGACATCCACCCCGGATAACCATCCCAAGACAACTTCCCCCTTGGACAACTACCCCATAGGGCAACCACCCTCTAGGACGACTACACCCGGGACAACTACCCCCCCCCCCCCCTGACAACTACCCACTAGGAAAACTACCCCGGACAACTACCCCCTAGGACAACTACCCCCGGACAACTACCACCCGGACAACTACCCCCTAGGATAGTTGTCCTATTAGATGGGGGGAATTGTCCTCGGGGGGGGGTCTAATTCTTCGGGGGGTAATTTCCGGGGGTAATTGTCCTTGGGATAATTTTCCGGGGGTTATTTTCCGGGTGGTGATTGTCCTGATACGGTTTTCAAACAGAATTTATGACGTAAGAAATAATTGACATTCGATCAAAAGCCAGTTGGTCCGTTACCCAGATCATCCATTTTGCTTTAGTCTATATACACAGATTTTCTCCACTATACACATGGTCAGCGTTTCGTAAAATAATTATTTAGTCTAAGTAGCAAGTAGGGCTTGTGCATCTAATTGCCACTTCCTCAAATCAATAATTTGTACGACTTGATCCAATAATTTGGTGCATCATTATTCGGTCCATTTCCCATTTTGTCTATAATAAAATGGTCTGAACCCCAATTACTCCAACAACCATTTGGTCCAAACAGATTTCGTCCATAGTTTAGCTCATCTATAGGTGATCTATCTTAATTTTGTCTATATATTAATTTCGTCTTCACTGTATGGTCCGAAGAAATATACGAAATAGTGATGGCCTTTATATGCTTAGAGTAAGGCCTTAGTCATGATAATACAGAAAAGGTCAATAAATATAGGCCTACATGTTCATCATGATATCAAGTTTTGATGGTAAAGTCGCTTAACCTTAAACTTCTAGTAACTTAAATATTGCGATCATTTTACTTATGTTTTGCGTTTATGCACCACAGGTCGAGTTGTAACGTGCACATTACCAACAGGATGTCATTTTGCCGAAATAGGTCCTTTGTGATATGCTCTGAGATATTAATACTCGGTGATTAGAACAACTAAACATCTGCATGAAATGCTTTACCTTGGAAATGAGATTTAAATTGGATCATCTGCGTAGAGGTTTCTTCCACTTCAAGTGTCACTGATGTCTCATCACTCTCCTCGGTCAGATCGAGCGTAAAGTACTCTGTCCTTTTCGTTTTTGACCTCATGTCTCTGTACTGAATAGCCTGAGGAAATTGCCAGATTATATAATTAATTTGCATTCATGATTGTATGAAATATGCGCCAAAACGCAGATGTAGAGAGTTCAGATGAAAATAATGAAGAAATATTGTCTGTATTTCAGAACTTCGTCCAAACAATTTCCATCGTTTCGCATTTAATTTCGTCAAAATAAATTCAATTTCTTCATCCCTGGGTACTGACGTACAACTGTATGAAGCAATTTCGTCAATTTCAGTGAATTTTGTAAAAGCGTCATTCAAATTCGTCACTCGTTAGCCTGCTACTTTACGTCTTTTCCTTTCTACATGAAACCTGCTTTGTGTATGTGTAAACAGGATATATATATATATATTGAAATATATTTTCCTAGTAGCGTAGGTCTATGAATATCTATTATCACCGTTATCATCACCATCAAAAAGATTAAACTGAGTTCTTTGACACTTTGTTTCACCTTTCGCCTCATCCTGTTAGCTCTGCATTGATTGTTCTACCTTTTGTGTTGAACTGTTCTTGTTTCCGCATGGCCCTTGTTTCAATTTATTTTAACTATGTATAGCAATTCCGAGAACCAAAGAACACTTACATGTACATCTGATTTGGAACTCTTCTCACCCAGCTGACAAGCGACTGTTAGTGTTCCATTCCGAAACACAATATCATCGTCATCGCCCTTCACATGTTGGAAACGGTGATCATCTATCACATGGACATCTTTCTGAAAAATCATGTGTACAAACAGTATTCTGATAAAGTTATCTGGAAATTGTTAAAGGTAATACAAAGTTTTGGGACATTTTGAAAATTGGGTGGATAGTGAATCTTAACAATTTTTATATATTTGGATGCCCCTGTGGATGTATAATAAGCACTAAAAAAATTAGCCCCTAAAACACTTCTGTTTTCGAGAAAAATAGAATATACAAATTTACCGGTGCTCCCGGTAAATTTTGATAAATTTCAAATAGCGCCTATGGCCGTACAATGGTAGCTTTGACCATGAAAATCTCAGAATATGTAGTTGTGATATATAATTTCCAAACGGGAATAGCTAATCGGTCGATTTTAGTCAAGAAACATTGTTTCATAGCTAAATTTATATTTTGACCTTGAGAGGGAGCTATACAACATAAAGAGTTTATTATTTATAATTTCATAACTTCAGACTTGGTTTCAACCGCGACAACGATCAATGAATATTGTAGGATCGCATATGCTTCCAATATTTTAATTTGAACCGAATTCATGACCCCATACCAAAACTTTGTAATACCTTTAAGTAGATAGAAATCATATGTACACTTGTATTTACACATAATCTAGTATATAGGTGTACTTGTACTAAAATATGCGCTTGAATCTTCCTAAGGAATACGATGTGGTCGCATGATTCAACCAATTCATTTAGATCAGTGAAAAATAGGCTTTATTTGTTAGGAAAATCGGAAAACTAAGATGACGTCCAAGATGCCATCGATTGAGAGAGACAGCCAGAACAGTATAGGGCTAGGGCCTTCTATTCACAGTAGTGATGTCACAGATAAGTCTAAATGTATATTTTACGCATCGGGATATTCATTCGTATAACTGATATTATGAAAGTGGAAATGCTACAAGGAATAGTCTAAAATCCAAGAAAGTTATCAAAATGTTGACTAGACCATGCTCGATAAATATTTACGACCAAGACTAAAATAGCAACAACAACGAAAAACAACATCGTTTTTAAAAGAACCAAAAGATGCCGAAGTAGGTTATAGTTTTGTTTTAATATACAAATACATTTGCGACAGAGCTTTTTAATGGGATTGTACCACATCCCCATCGATGCCAGGATAAACAAATTCTTTCTGCAGCGATCAGGCTTAAATAAAATATGGTGTTAATGTCTGTTTACCCATTTCTGATCGTGTGGCTTCTTGACGAAGCGAACCTCAAGTATTGGTTTTCTGTCGGGAGGCATGAGTCTGGGAAGAAACGGCATGCATGACAGTAATATGCCATTCAGAAATAGCCAGTTCCAAATTAAGGCAATGAATCCTCCACAAAAATGGCTGACTGAGACCTCGAACCACCGTTCCTTTACTGAACAAATAAAGTTGGAGGAATCTGGAAGTCGTTTAGGCGTACCTTTAAAATAAAACAAAACGATTTAAATTCGATACAAAACTTTATTATATATTTCTTTATACTACAAAATACATTATTTGGGCGAATATGAGGACTATAGGCATTGTCAATTCAATTCAATAAACACAATATTGTCATGAAATATTTTTCTTGAGTAAGGAAAGAAAAAATATGTGCACATAGGCCTTAATCTGCTTATGGAAGAGATGAAGAATTTGTTTTTGATGACCGTGATTAATCTATCCTTATCACACAATGTGGAGCAACAGGGTATGAAACGATGAAAAGGTTGGCTCAAGACCGAGGAACTTGGAGAGAAACTTGGAGAGACACTTGATATAGAATTTTGAATGGGTCACTGAACCTGTCATAAACTGACAGATCACTATTGATGATGATACCAAACTATACCCACTGTGAAATTTTCGGTGAAATTGAAAATATGAAAAGCATTTTCAAAGAGCCCCTGAAACCACAGAATTGATTTAAAGCTGTGGAACTGATTGGGGATGCAAACATTATCATAATAGGTGGATCATGACATATACATGTATTCATCATTCACATGGCATGATAATCAACGACAAAGGCTTCATTCAATTAATGGACATCCTCACATAAAGCTATTTGGGGCAACAGTGCCTTTCTTCGGGTTGTTTTGTAAGAAATAATAGGAAACAAAACAAAATAATTAGCGTCAGGGTGTAGTAAATTCTGCCAGTAATCTTTTACCATTTTTTCAAATATGTCAAATTTTATAAATATGAGGCTTGAAGGGTGTCAAAATTTACGAGCATTTCTGAGAACCATTCTTAACATAAAATGACGAATCTTGAGTTCTTGACTAAGATTGTAGGCATTTTCGTGAATATTTTCAAAGCACTGACCCGTATAGCCGATAACGCCATCCGAAAAAATAGAAAAGGCAGTGATCTTAATGTAATTGAGCAAAATCTGATCTTTTGGTCCTATTTATTTTGTTTCTATTTTTACCGTTTGTTTAAAAAATAATGCTATTTTCCTTGCAAATATTCTTATTGTCAGTTCCTAAATTTGTATTTTCCTTCTTTATGCAGGACCATTAAAACAGCCTGCGAGCTGATCAATGTATCCCTGTTATAAGAAGTTTTAATAAATAAGAATAAATCATTTATGTCAAAACTGCTTCTGAAAGCTTTGGCAATCTTTATACAGCTATAAACATAATCCGCCAATTGCAGAGTTTGGGGAGTTATGTACTATCCCAATATTAACCAGATTAAATGATGTAAAGTCTCCAGTGCTAATGGCGGCCACAGATAATCTCTATTTGCAGAGTCGAGAAAAAAGAAATCTTAGAATATGAGATTAGGGCATTTGACCATTACATAACAATTTGGCTTGAATAGGAATCAAGTTCAAGGCCTATTCGTATGTGGTGGTACATCCAGTAGATTACATACCAGTTCACGAACTATGTGATTTTCATGTTTGTAGGTCTATACTTGCGAAAAGCCTGAAAACGTGATTTAGTTACCTGGCTGATTCCAGGAATACAGTACGGCCTGTACTTTGTTAGGAGCAGTGACTAATGCACAGTGAGGTATTATCAGCTTTGCCGGTTTCTTAAAGCGTAGCCCAGACGGGTAACACTTGAAGCCATGGCTGACTAGAAGCTCGTCCTCTTTAAGTGTGAGGCCATTTGGAATCTCGGTCAGTACCCGTAGGCTGATTTCCTCATCTTTATCAAGGGCACCAGGTGGAATGTGGAGTGTAAACCCATGGGATTTGGTAGACAGCTTTCCTCCACGGGCCCCAACAATTCCAGTTGCAGAACAATCATCTAATATTAAAATATATGTATTAACAGTATACCCTAGAGTATATATTTTACAAGCTCTGACGTCATAGGCGAGTATCTCCAGCTTAAGATACAAATAAACATGTAGTCTCATTTCACTTCAAGTTTAGTTGTATTTGCAAAATAAACAACGTGAAGAGGATACAGTCAAAGACAAAGTGAATTAACGATATAGAGACAAAAGATGGAAAATGTTTAAAATTGTGTTGTTTATATATTTTCTTTTTTTACCCTTGATCTGACGCCGGGCCGGAGATTCTTGCTTGTGACTTCAGATATATCAAAATATAATGACTCAACATTTCTTTATTTCTTCATTTGGAGTTGAATATACATAAGTGTTATATCGGCAAAATATTCAACTGCCTTAAAGCCCCACTGTACTACTTGTAGCTACTTGTTCCCTCTATATAGAAAACTTCACCAATCGGTGCCTGTTGGTCTCCCTTGATCCTCTTTTTCTAATGTTAAAGATAAACTTTAGTACTGGTAATGCGATTGCATTGTGAAAGAAAAGGTGTGGAAAGGATCAGAAACAGTTGATCATGTAGCATGTAAGTATTGGTGTGCACTGCAAGGTTCTGGAGTCATCAAAATCATAATAAATTTGACCGAGTCTTGGTAAAGTAACAAGCACTGTACACAGAAAGCTATATATGGGACAAGACACATGGTGTCGAGGCTAGTAGTACCTGTATTTCCTTGTCTTTCTATGCTCATTACTCAGCCAGTATATATTTTCTTCCAAAATTGTTTGGCACATGCCATTTATTTGTAATCTTGAACATTCAGTGTAAGTTTCGTTTGATTCTGTGAGAATTAATTTTTTTTTTTTTACCAGAACTGGAGTTTATCTATAATTGAGAGCTGAGTTGATGAGAAAACCAACCGTCAGTGCCCTCGCTGGGTGGTATAATCCCTTCTGGCCGAACTATTACAGACGGCCCGGTCACACATAGACGACGCACGGCCCGCGCATTGAAAATCGGAAAAAATAAGGTCACATCGTTGCGCGCCCAACTTTTGTCAGAATTTGCAAGAAGCTAGCGAGCTGACACCGAATGCAAAGCGTGTTGCCACCACCCAAACATGTGGCTTAAAATGAGGCACACATTTTTAAGCTGTTCCATTTTATATTTAAAATATAAAGGCATTTGAAGAGCCATGCTTTTCCGGGAACATTTTTTCTCTCTGATGTTCTTCAACACTTGCAAAATAACAATGATAACGCTCACAAATTATAAACCACCTCTCCCCAGCTAGAGCTTAACATTCTCTTTAATGGATAAGGAAAAGAAACATCAGAAGCACTTATTGAGCTATTATGATGAAAAAAAGATGTTTGTGTTTGAAGGATGTGCTTACCTTGATCAGACTTGATCTTCTCTAAAGAAGGTAATCTGAAATTAATCATACGTAAAGAGCGGTTAAGTCATTTCTATACAATTTGGGCAGACACCTATCGAGGACAATTTTTACTTTTAAAATGAGGCTCTAATCTTAGCATTTGATATATAAGAAATTAATAATACATACATTTGCACTTGTTAATACCGTAAAATACAAACATATAAAGAACTACAGTTAGAATATATCTTCTAAACGAATGTGGTAGAAAATGTGAATCGTTTACTTGGGTAGATTGAAAACAGAGATAGAGTTGTCGTCCTTGTAGGCCTAAATTAGAAGACCCGAACAAATTAAGAGTCGCAATGGACACATAGAATATAAAATCTAATTGTACAACTAAAACATCTTCTTTAAAATAAATTATTAGGCACGAATTCACAAAGGAGGTTTGTCGACAAACCTCCTTTTGTTTTTTTACAAACCAGGTTTGTAAAAAACGCGTCAAAACGCGTCATATGACGTACATAAACCTCGGTTTGTCGACAAACCTCCTTTAAATTCGGGCCTTAAATTTTATGAAGACAATTGAATTGCTATTTGATATATCATTCACTTACCAAATCTCCAAAAAGTTAGATCTGTTTTTAAAAAAAATCCTGAAAATTGACCGGGAAATCGATATTCCTTATGATATGAAAGTATCACCTGGACAACATCATCTGTTTGACCACTTCGTCCTTGGCATATTGGATTGGTAGATTGCCTCTCTCATCCTTCACATCTAACTTAGCTCCATTCTCCAGGAGATAAAACACCAAGGCCTTCTGAGGAGATAGTTTGCCCCCGTAATGCTCTTCGGAGATCTAAAAAAAATAAAAATATATATATATATATTTGTTTTTCTTAGTACATTATCGTCCATCAATAGTCAGGGTGGATGAGCATATAGGCATGGTTTTACCAGGGAGGTGTTTTAAATCCCTGGTTTTACGCTGCCTCTTGGATTCACAGTAGTGGAAATACCGATTTATGTTGTAAACTTCCCCATACACGCAAACACACAAACACACACCAACGTACACAATTTTCTTGGACCAACCACGGGTTTGAGATTCTAGGATTCACTAATGACCTATAGGAGCGGTATATGTCAGTCACACTGCCGTAACGACTCCATGTAGACTCAAAACTGACCATTGTTTTGTCGTAAATAAACTTGTTGTTCAGACTCTCGTCGGTCCTCTGTCGGTCTCGTTTGCGTTTCTGGGGTATGACTTACCTTTCTTAGTGTTTCACTTTCTTGCACGATGTTCTCGCTGTTATTGCAGAGTTTAATGGCTTTATGGAGACACGTCTGTCCGTCAGGTGACTGGATATTGAGATCAGCTCCCTCGGAAACTAACTTCTCAATGGTTGAGATCTGACCGTGTTGGATGGCAAGATGGATATCCGTATTCTGGTCGAGCTAGACATAAGAAAATACGCAGCATGAAAACTTGAGAATAAAAAAGAAATATAAATTATTGACAATTTGACAGGTGATCAAGTAAATCCAATGATTAAAGAAAGTGTAACTTGTCTATGAAGTCTATGAAACAGAAGTGAGGTCTAACTGGAGTTATAATTATGTATGATTATTATTGGTGATACAAAGGTAGTAAGTCAGCCTCGAGCTGGTCAAGTCATAAAAGATAATGATAGGTAGCAATGCCTTATATGCTCTAAATTGAATTTCAGTACTTGTTATTAAAAAACATCAAGGTAGATGACTTTGACGTAAAGATTTCTTTTTTAAATGTTTACCTTAGCATTGGAGCGGTCCATGAACTGATCAGCAATGCTTTGGTACCCGAGGACTAAGGACAGATTTAGAGGTGTCTGGCCGTGAAGGTCTCCTATGTCAAAATGTGCTCCTTCTGCCGTAAGGACTTTAGCAACATCAAGGTAACCTTTCTGAACAGCATGGTGCAATGCAGTCCTACCATCATTATCTCCCTCATTCACCTCAGCTCCTTGATTGATGAGATATTTCGTGACATTAAGATGACCATTCCCGGCAGAAAGCTGAAATGCTGTCCTACCGTCGTTATTCTCCTTATTCACCTCAGCTCCTTGGCTGATGAGATATTTGGTGACACCAAGATGACCATTAAGAGCAGCACTGTGAAAGGCAGTCCAACCGTGATTATCTGCCCTATTCACCTCCGCTCCTTGGCTGATGAGATATTTGGTGACATCGAGATGACCATTGAAAGCAGCACCGCGTAATGCAGTTCCACCGTGATTATCTGCCCTATTCACCTCCGCTCTTTGACTGATGAGATATTTGGTAACATCAAGATGACCATAGAAAGCAGCAAGGTTTAATGCAGTCCAACCGTCATTATCTTCTTTATTCACCTCAGCTCCTTGACTGATGAGATATTTCGTGACATTAAGATGACCATTCCCGGCAGCAAGCTGAAATGCTGTCCTACCGTCGTTATTCTCCTTATTCACCTCAGCTCCTTGGCTGTTGAGATATTTGGTGACATCAAGATGACCATTAAGAGCAGCACTGTGAAATGCAGTCCAACTGTCATTATCTCCCTCATTCACCTCAGCTCCTTGACTGATGAGATATTTCGTGACATCAAGATGACCATTGAAAGCAGCTTTGTGAAATGCAGTCCCACCGTAATTATCTCTCTTATTCACCTCAGCTCCTTGACTGATGAGATATTTGGTGACATTAAGATGACCTTTGAAAGCAGCAAAGTTTAATGCAGTCCAACCTTTATTATCTCCTTTATTCACCTCAGCTCCTTGGCTGATGAGATATTTGGTGACATCAAGACGACCATGGAAAGCAGCACTGTGAAATGCAGTCCTACCAACCTTATTTCCCTTATTCACCTCAGCTCCTTGACTGATGAGATATTTGGTGACATCAAGATGACCCTCCTGACCGGCAAGGTTTAATGCAGTCCAACCGTAATTATCTCCCTCATTTACCTCAGCCCCTTGGCTTATGAGGTATTTGGTGACATCAACGCGACCATTGAAAGCAGCACTGTGAAATGCAGTCCTATCGTTAATATCTCCCTTATTTACCTCAGCTCCTCGACTGATGAGGAATTTGGCGACATCAAGATGACCCTCATGAGCAGCAGCATGTAATGCAGTCAATCCGCCATTATCTCCCCTATTCACCTCAACTCCTTGACTGATGAGATATTTGGTGACGTCAAGGTGACCATTGAAAGCAGCATTGTGAAATGCAGTCCTATCGCTATTATCTCCCTTATTTACATCAGCTCCTTGACTGACGAGGTATTTGGTGACACCAAGATGACCATTGAAAGCAGCACTGTGAAATGCAGTCCTACCCTCATTATCTTCCTTATTCACATTAGCTCCTTGACTGATGAGATATTTGGTGACATCAAGATGACCCTCATGAGCAGCAGCATGTAATGCAGTCAATCCGCCATTATCTCCCCTATTCACCTCAACTCCTTGACTGACGAGATATTTGGTGACGTCAAGGTGACCATTGAAAGCAGCATTGTGAAATGCAGTCCTATCGTTATTATTCCCCTTATTAACCTCAGCTCCTTGGCTGACGAGATATTTGAAGACATCAAGATGACCATTGAAAGCAGCACTGTGAAATGCAGTCATACCGCCATTATCTCCCTCATTCACCTCAGCTCCTTGACTGATGAGATATTTGGTGACATCAAGATGACCCTTCCAAACAGCAAAGTGTAATGCAGTCCTACCGCCATTATCTCCCTTATTCACCTCAGCTCCTAGGCTGCTCAGGTATTTGGTGACTTCAAGATGTCCATTAAAAGCAGCACTGTGGAGGGCAGTCCCACCAACATTGTTTCCCTTATTCACCTCAGCTCCTTGATTGATGAGATATTTGGTATCATCAAGATGACCCTTCCAAACAGCAGTGTGTAATGCAGTCGTACCGTCATTATCTCCCCTATTCACATCAGCTCCTTGGCTGATGAGATATTTGGTATCATCAAGATGACCCTTCCAAACAGCAGCGTGTAATGCAGTCGTACCGTCATTTTTTCCCTTGTTCACCTCAGCTCCTTGGCTGATGAGATATTTGGTGACATCAAGATATCCATGGAAAGCAGCAATTTGAAATGCAGTCCTTCCGTCTTTATCTCCCTTATTCACCTCAGCTCCTAGGCTGATGAGGTATTTGGTGACATCAAGATGACCATTCGAAACAGCAGCGTGTAATGCAGTGATACCGCCATTTTCTCCCTCATTCACCTCAGCTCCTTGGCTGATGAGATATTTGGTGACATCAAGATGACCATTAAAAGCAGCACTGTGGAGGGCAGTCCTACCAACATTGTTTCTCTTATTCACCTCAGCTCCTTGACTGACAAGATATTTGAAGACTTCAAGATGACCCTCCTGAGCAGCAAGGCTTAATGCAGTCCAACCGTCATTATTTCCTCTATTCACCTCAGCTCCTTGGCTGATGAGATATTTGGTGACATCAAGATGACCGTTCCAAGCAGCACTGTGAAATGCAGTCAAACCTTCATTATCTCCCTTATTCCCCTCAGCTCCTTGACCGATAAGGTATTTGGTGACATCAAGATGACCCTTCTGAGCAGCAAGGTGTAATGTAGTCATATCGTCATTATCTCCCTTATTCACCTCAGCTCCTCGGCTGATGAGATATTTAGTGACATCAAGATGACCCTTCGAAACTGCAAAGTGTAATGCAGTCCTACCGTCATTATCTCCCATATTCACCTCAGCTCCTTGGCTGATGACACATTGCGTGACATCAAGATGACCCTCATCTGCAGCCCTGTGTAATGCAGTCGCTCCGTCATTATCTCCATTATTCACCTCAGCTCCTCGGCTGATGAGATATTTGATGACATCAAGATGACCCTTCGAAACGGCGAAGTGCAATGCAGTCCTACCATCATTATCTCGCTCATTCACTTCAGCTCCTTGACTAATGAGGTATTCGGTGACATCAAGATATCCATTGAAAACAGTCATTTGAAATGCAGTCATTCCGTCTTTATCTCCCTGATTCACCTCAGCTCCTTGGCTGATGAGGTATTTGGTGACACCAAGATGACCCTCCTGAGCAGCAAAGTGTAATGCAGTCCTACCGTCATTATCTCCCTCATTCACCTTAGCTCCTTGACTGATGAGGTATTTGGTGACATCAAGATGACCCTTCCAAACAGCAAAGTGTAATGCAGTCCTACCGTCATTATCTCCCTCATTCACCTTAGCTCCTTGACTGATGAGGTATTTGGTGACATCAAGATTACCATTAAAAGCAGCACTGTGGAAGGCAGTCCTACCCAAATTATCTCCATTATTCACCTCAGCTCCTTGGCTGAGTAGATAACTGGTGACATCAAGATGACCTTCTTGAGCAGCAAGTTGTAATGCAGTCCAACCTTCATTATCTCCCCTACTCACATCAGCTCCTTGGCTGATTAGATATTTGACGACATCAAGATTACCCTTCCAAACAGCAACATGTAATGCAGTCCTACCGTCGTTATCTCCCTCATTCACCTCAGCTCCTTGACTGATGAGATTTTTGGTGATATCAAGATCACCATTCTGTGTAGCACTGTATAATGCAGAGTAGCAGTACTTTTCTTCTTTGTCCATATAAGATCCATGTCTGAGTCCTATCCATGTAGTTACTTTAAGAGGAACGATTGAAATAGTAAGATGTAAGGGTGTTTGTCCATATTGAGTCTTCCTCTCCACATTAGCTCCATGATTTTTGAGATTCCCGATGAAATTCTCCTGGCCATAATGGACTGCTATGTGTGAGAGTGTGATTTCCATTTCGGTTTGTTTGATTTATGTTTTAACAAACTTTCGACGGCTTCGAGATTAACCCGCAATACTGCATCATGGATCTCTTGATTCACATCATCCGTATACTTTGGTAATGTCTCGCGGCATCACTGGATCAGTAAGTTCTCTGGTTGCAGAGAATTATGTCCTATATTCCTTCCTTGCGATCATCTGTTAAATTGCCATCACCTGGCATCGTTATGTATCCAGAGAATACCTAGAGTAACATTATATTCCTTCAATTTGTCATCGAAGCTCGATCTGTGTGAACTATACACAGGAAAGCGGAATACATGTAGATCAAAACTGCACACGATTAAGCAAATAAAAAGTTAATCATAAAGCCTGGTGATGTTAAAGCGATAAAAGAATTGAACTTTAGAATCGTAACTCTTTGCATATATCAATATTAATCAAGAACCTATATATGATAAGTGCACTATCAAATAGATTTTCTTTCATATCGCTTATCGCTTTAGTCCTAATTTGATAATGCATTGTTTGTTATTGTGTTTTTTTTTCTTTATTCATTATTTCAGCTGCAAATAAAATTGAAGGTGCGTTGTGTTCTAAAAGATCAAATGTATTCAAACCGATGTGGCCTTTTTTGCGTGTTTTAATAATTTCCCCTTCAAGTTTTTTCACACAGTCTACACATACAAAATAATATGCTTCGTTAGGTCTAGTTCCACATAGGAACGACGACCCCTAGCTATCCCTCACCACCTGCCACCCCCTCTCCCTCCCTCCCTCGCTCTTGACCTAATTTTTAACTTAAAAAGGAATGGATATATTTTGGTCAGTTTAAAGCTCATGCACTTGTCAAGCTCCCCTTGAATAGTATTTTTTTAATATAAGAACGTTTACCTTTACTCTCAATCCCTACAAAATATTTTCTATTCTTAAGATTTTACTTTTCTGTCAAAACATTTTCTCCCTTTCCGACCCCACAGCTGAAATTCAAATAAATGCAACACAGTAGATTAATCATAGATCTCTTCCGATAATGAAATTAAAAGGTATAATCAACTATTTATATTGACCTTGCGACCCACATTGTGTGAAGGTGAAAAGATAACGAACAGAAATCATATGTAACCAGAAGCGGTTCTAGAAGATTTTTTTGGTGGCTGGAGGGCTTTGGTGGGTATTCAGGGGATTGGTAGTTTCTGCATTTATGCACTCTCAAAATTGTAGGGGGCTTTAAGGAACCGCTACTGCTTTTGTCGAGATTGTTTCGTATCCGAAAGCATAATATTTGCAATGCGCTCATTGAACTTTCATCAATTTCCCTATACAGGGTTTATAAAACTGGTGCACTATCATGTACATGTTGCGTCGGAAGCTAAAAAGATTGAAGCTTCTCTTTAAAGGTATAGACCAGTTTTGGAAACGCCACCCCCTCTCAAAAAAAATGAAATAAAAGCTCTTATTACCAATCATGTAAAAATATATGTTTTGACTAACACGCAATGATACCTATTTTGCCGGGAAACCGCCAATTAATTGATATATTTGGTAAATTATCATATCTATCCGGACTGGATAGATATCGTACGTGTAGTCGCATAAACATCTGATGCTTGTAACTTTACCAAGACTGGGCCATTTTTTTAAAATCATTTTGATGATTCCAGAACCTTGCAGTACACAAATACTTATATGCTAGATGATCAACCTTTTCTGATCGATTCCACACCGTTTCTTTCACAATGCAATCGCATGACCAGAACCGTTCTTTACCTTTAACACCAAGACCAAAATATCAGGGACTGATTTCTTACCAAATTTATTTTTTAAATCTCTGATAAGCAAAAAATGTCAATTATTTTCAGCTTGCTTTCGGATCGAAATTCTTTATAGCGGTTGTTTTTATTTTGTGGTTGTGCAGTAACGTTATGCCACTGGGTTTCATAAAGGGGGCACAGCCGATTGTTCCCCCTCCAAAGTCCAAGGCCCGAATTCACAAAGGAGGTTTGTCGACAAACCCAGGTTTATGTGCGTCATATGACGCGTTTCGACGCGTTTTTACAAACCTTGGTTTGTAAAAAACAAAAGGAGGTTTGTCGAAACAAAAGGAGGTTCGTCGACAAACCTCCTTTGTGAATTCGGGCCCAAGAGTTTAATTCCAAACCCTGTTTCATAAAACCTGTTTTTAATAATCGATGCTTAATTTCTATGATGAATCTGCTCTCGGCCAACCATATACCACAATTTCAGAAGCTTATACAATTTATTGTAACTTGTTATTGATTATAAGTTTTATATGAAACAAAACCCTGGTATGATACAAATAAAACGAAGTATAACATTTCCAGTTGTGCAAGATAAAACAATTTACCACCTCCTTCTGTTATTCCTTCTCTCACATACTATTTTCTATCTTATTCCTCCCTCTCTCTCTCTCACTGCATCAACATATTTTGATATATACATCTGCCTTAGTCTTTTTATTGCCTACTTCCTCGCATTCATAGTTTCACATGATGTTTTAAATATAAATAATATCCTTTTTTTTATTTTTTATTGGTGGAATCTGTATAGTGTATAATTTATCTAATTTCACCTTTTAAGTAGTATTTTAAGCATATAAACTTTTAAATGATGAATTTTATTTTATTTTACAATATTCCCATATCAGTATATATTATATGTATCATGTAATCGTTGTACCTGGTTTGCTCTCTCATCTGACGATGAAGCATTCAAAAACACATACCTTAAGCATTATTTATGGTTTTTGTCACTCCTGATTCTTAGTTTTTCCCTTATGGTATTTTTCTTCCAACACTAGTTCTTCCTCTTTGACTCCCACCTGTTTCTCTCTGTCCTCTTGATTCTCTCTCTCTCCCTCTCTCAATCTGATCATATATCAATGTATGTGCCTTTATACCATCTGATAATTCGAGCTATTTCGGTTTAAAATGTAAAAGAACATTTTTTAAATATATTATGTTACTTATCTTGTATGCAGTTATTATTTTGTGTAATGCTTTTTACAATGTTCAATTGTTCATTATAATCTCATTTTTGTATGTCAAAGAATTGTTTAAAAATCGTACCATTCAGCCTCTAGGCTACAATTTGATTTTTTGAATAAATAAACCATTATAAAATAAAGTTCGAGATTTGTTATAGTTTGACTATTTGGGCAACCATTATACATCTCATATTCCGACAGCGAGATGTATAAATATCTTCGTTTATTGTTTGAGTAGCCAGGTGTCTGAATATCAGGGTTGCCAGATCTGGTATAATTTTGACCCTTTGAGCATCTGGCATAATTTGAGCTTTTTTTTAGCATAATTTGAATACATTTTTCAACATATTTCCTAAAAAATTGGACCATTTTTTTTTAATTGCTACTTCACCCCCCCTCCCCCCTCCCCCCCTCCCCCCTCCCCCCCCCCCCCCGCTTATTTAGCGGCTGGCTGATTTGGCTCAAAATATTTCCTTAAAAATTCGATGTCTGGGGGTTTGGCATAATTTTGGGCGATTTAACATAATTTTCGCTGCTCCCCTAGCATAATTGTATTTTTTTTTTTACTGGCAACGCTGCTGAATATACTATAATTGTACTCGGTTTCAAATGATGGCTAATTAAAGCACCTTCAAGTTGATATCAATTTGATTGAGATACGTAGTGTGTAAAATCTAAATTATGAGCCTAAAATGTGCTTTTCTCGGTATATTAACTGGACGAGAGTGATTGGACATTTAGAAGTGCAGACAGTCCAAATGATAAGGAGTGTTGAGTGCAATTGATAAGTACTTCTACTATTATACTTTGTGTGATTTTTCCAGAAAATTTGGGTATGAGCTATTGCCCTCCTTCATCATAACTTTTTGCAAAAAAAAACAAAAAAACAGCACATCCTGGATGGGTTTAAGAACGATTTCCTTTTCCCCACCATCCCAATTTGATAGAAAATTCAGATTCAAAACCCCTAAGATGTGTTTAAAATGCAGACCAGCTCTGAATTTTGAAAGAAATTAAGGAATAAGACATGAAGACACTGCTTATTATAAAGATGGGTTTTTCATGAATGTATAAGATACGAATCAAAAGGGGCGTGGTATGATGCACAAAACTGTTTGGTTTGTTGTTTTGAACAGAAGATAAAGACTGCATTTATGTAAATTATAAAATATATAGAAGACGCCCCCCCCCCCCGCTTATTTGCCGACCGGCTGATTCGCCGCTAAATATTTTCTCACGAATTGGGCCGCTTCCATCTTTTAATAGGCCTTATTTTATTATATGAAATACGTAAAACAATATAGTGATTTTGTATGCATTGCAGAATTAGTCAATTACGCCTCGTTATCGTGAAAACTTCATTTTTTTAATTTTTGAGCTTATAAACCTTCATATTTGAATACAGCACCAAACATAGCCAGGGGGTGGAATGGAACTTCCTTAGTTCACAAATTTTCAGGTGGGGCAAAAATATGGACCACGAAAAATATGAGTGGAGCCCTTTTTTTTTCCAATGTCTATTTCGGTGATATATATATATCGCTACTCAAAAAAGCTGTGAAATGTCGCCCTCTAAAGGCAAGTTTAATCCATGCGATGGTAACATGTGGAAAACTGACTTGGACGCCATCGGCTAACCAAACGAAGCGGGAACGATTTTGCTTTGTTTATTCTCCAAATTATTAACCAAACCTTCATATTGTAGCTGTCAACAACAGATTGTGAAAATGGCGTATAAAGGGCAGAAGGTGCAGAAAGTGATGGTTCAACCAATCGTATCCTTTTCATAATAATGACTTTTATTTCTGAGACGTTTCTGTGTAAATTTTTTATTTTTGTTCAATGTGTGGGACTATGGCCTTTGTATGCACACACCACACATACCTGCATTACTATCCTGGCTGTGTATTAAAAATAAAAGCTGTGCTATTGATTCTCAACATTTCAAACCCCACTGTACAAAACTCAACTGATTTCACTCTCAATTAGTACTTAGTGACAATTGATGACACCTAAATAGCAGTAAAATACAATTTTGTCCACTTACTGATGTTAGAAAGAATAATTTAAAAATTCAAATCGTGAGTCTGCTGACTCAAGTGACTGTACTGTCAAACTTGCCGATCAGCACATCGTGTTCATTGCGTGCATTTGTGTGTTGTGTGTGTATTGACTATTCGTGTGCGCAATTGCTCATCAACAGTTTATTGACTTAAAATATTGTGCTTCCGCAAGGGGCACTGCCGCGCTGGTCCGAGAATAAGGATCGTCTGCATAAACGAATCTGTTTTTCGCATTGCCAGCGCGCGTATCGGGAACCCTACACCCACAGAGCGCAAACAAAAAAAGAAGGGATTGACTGCATTTTTTCGCGGACGATCCTTATTTTTTAGGACGCAATTTGTACGCGTGTACGAGGATATCCTCGTTTCTGCAGATTATCCTCATTCTCGGACCATCGCCCCCGAGAATGTCTGTTGTCACTGTTACTGTTAGTAACACTAAGGTTTGCAATCCAATCAAGTCATGTGGCATGCATATATACTATCTATCACATGGTACATAGTATTAGTACATACAAGATTTAGACATGTTACCATTCATTCACCTTAGGCCATGTAAAATTGATTACATGTTGATCGTCCAGATTTTTTGAAAAAGAGGAGGAGGGTGTACCATGTTTTTTGATATTTGATATTTCAAAATGGCCGCTCAAAATGGCCGCTCGGTACATTTTCCCTGACAGTCGAGGCTATTTTTTTTCAAGATGGCCGCCGACAATTTTTTTTTTTTTAAATCAGAAATAGAGCCATTTTAGCAGTGTTTTTCATGCTTTTTTTCTTTCAAAAAAATTCAAAAAAAAATTCAAAAAAATTCAAAAAAAAAATTCAAAAATTCAAAAAAAAAAAATAACAAATAATAAAAAATAGGAGGCGGCCCCCAAAAAGGAAGCGGGCGGGGACGATCAACATGAAATCAATTTTACATGGCCTTATATACATGTAGTTATACAGCTTTGCTCATTTGGTGACTTATTTTTGTTCCAAGTACAATTAATTTCCTTGACAGACTATTCTTCTCAAATTTGTTTATCCTGACAGAACTTGATTTTCAGATATCTTCAGAATGTAAGTATACATTGAAGTCCTAAGAAATTTAGAATAAATAATCCATTCTTACTGCCTCCACGCTTGTCACCAAATTGTCAATGTCCTGGTTGTATCTTTTAATTTTCTTTTTGTTGTTGAAATATCAGTGAAATAATTTTTGTTTTACTTTATGTGGAATGTAATATATCCGTAGATTATCTGTAGATTATCTGTAATATGTTTTCTTCCATACATATTACAAAATAGCATGTAAAGCCTGTTCAACAGCTTTGAATATGAATTATATTTTCTTTTTTAAATGCCTGAACTGTCCTTTAGATTTTAACAGTGCCTTTAATTATTATTATTATCATCATCTTACTCTACTTGTACCATTTTTAATACCAGAGGTTTTGTATTTATCTTTCCTTTCTTTTTTCCTTTTTTTAGAGGTCAAGAGTTCAGATCTGGCTGTACGACCAATCAAATCTCAGGATTGAAGGACATATCATTGTAAGTACAGTCAAACCTGCTTCAGTGACCACCTGTCTACAAAGACCGCCTGTTTACAACAAGCACATTTTTTGGTTAACTTGAAAAGGTTTTCTCATTGAAACGTGTACTAAAGGAACCTGTCTACATAGACCACCTGTCTACAAAGACCATTTTTGTGTTTTCCCTTGGGCGGTCGCTGTAGACAGGTTTTGACTGTATATTGAAGCTGTAATGTACAAAGTTTATTGGGGGTGAGGAGAACGAGGAAGATGTAAAAACAGAAGAAGGGGGAAAGAATAGGAGAACAGACGGAATACTAGAAAAATAGGAAGAAAGACGATTGACATGGTGGAGTAGTTGAGGCCTTGAAGGAAAAGAAGTAGAACAAGAAAAAGAGAATATGAGGCTTCCCCCCCCCCCCCCAAAAAAAAGGGTTTAGGATCCATTGAAAATACATGCATATTTCCAAGATAATGCATTGCATGAATCTGCATTTTAAGGTTCATAAATGGCCAAGTGGTCTCTGTTCTCATAAGTAATACCAGAAATGTTTGCAAATGTGTAAAGACAGCCATTTACACCTCGAGAAACTTGTCATGAATCACAAAAGTGTTGTGACAATTGTGATTGTTTAAGCCCTTGCAGCAAATGCAAACCCAAGAAATTTAGTATCCTTAAAGGGATCGTTTAACAATGTTAAATCTGAGATGCACAGCCCTACGTGCTATCAAAATGCTTCAAAATGATCAAGAAGTGCCTCAAAGTAAAAACCTTTGAGTGACCGGTTTTACCATACCGTACTCGTTTTCCCCAATAGCCTGTAGTCTTATGAAAACCGTTTGGCAAACGCAAAATTTGATTTCGATTTTCAATCATAAATATCTTGATAATCAGACAGGCGATCAGCTTGTAAAAGTCATGGGGTTCCTGAGTCCTGACTGACCTAAAGGTTTGTAATTATCATTGCAGCATGAGTTAAATCAAGGATTTTTTTAAAGGATCTAAGACAAGGTTACCGGATCTCTTTAATGAGACAGTTTTGTCGAAATTCTCTAACAGAGAAAGGCGTGATTATTTTTCGGCATAAAACTTTTGCAAATCTGAACCACTCCTGAAATTTACAGATATTTCATGCACAAAGAACCTCTCTTGTTGAACAGATAGCCTGTTTCTTCTGAATCTTTTGTATTTCTGTTCTTTGTAAACTACATGTATGTCTGAGCCTTTGTTTTACATGTGAGCGAAACAAATATCCATGTTGAACGTACATTGGACAAATACCTTGAATTTAATTGATTTGAATTAAATTCATAGTACATAGTCTAATTATTCTGAATCTTTTTTTCCTCAGGGATTTGATGAGTACATGAATGTAGTACTAGATGATGCTGAGGAGTACCACAAGAAAAATAAGACAAGGAAACCATTAGGTGAGTCTACATCTTAATGTGAATTTTGTTTGTGGTTCCCTAAAAAATACTAAAAAAAGGTATTTTTAAGGGTACGTTTATGCTCAACTTTTTCAGGCCAGAATGAGGCATTTGTTACGCATTTAGTTCAAAACACGGTTGTGTCCTTTCTCATTTTTGTAGAATCGCCCAAAAACGGCGATCATAATCGCCGATCGTAAACTCACAAAAAGGTGCGTTTTGGATCGACGATTCTGGGGAAGCATAAACACACAATTATTTGTAAACGCGTTTAAATGGGGTCAACGTAGTATGCGCAGTGCAGGTTTGCGAATCCAGCTGCAGAGCCAGAGAAGTGGGTATAAACAGTACACCGTGGAACTGTGATTACGATGAGCATTTCAAATTGCTCATTCTGCCTTCAAAATTGAGCATAAACGTACCCTAAGAGAGTCAGCAAATAGAAAGGTCTTTTATTTGCATATATTTGACCAGTTCCCTGAGGTTTGATCGATTTATATCTGATTGTACGTATTTTGAAAATTAATATTATTTTATAAATTCATACCTGTAATATCTTTGAGCTACAATGTACATGTCATTCGAAATTGCAAGTACATTGCCTTTTGTCTCTTACCACTGTCATAATTTGTTAATTTGTTAAGTCTTTCACCTACGGCTCAACATCAATATGGACCCCCTTCCAAATATGTTGGTGTGAAGCCCTATATTAATTGAAGGGCATCAAGCAGATTTCAGTTGCTAGATTACATGTATTTGGTCAACACACCTTGTGATAAAATCAATGGATTTGTTTTAGATAAACTTAAGGTCTGGTAAATATAGTAAATTATCCAATCTACTGCAACATAAACATCCAAAGCAATTTCCTCTCAAAATATGATTCCCATACCAGAGCTCAAGATTAGCTTTACGTTTCAATTGTTCTGTGTGGTGCAATGACGTGTTAAATATTCCCCCTTTTTCTTTCTTCTTGCAGGACGGATATTGCTGAAAGGAGACAACATAACACTGATTCAGAATGTCCAAGAAGCCGCGGCGGCCGCAGAGCCGGCTCATTAGCATTGGCCTTGGGCTCGGCTTTCTATCATTTCAGCTTGTATATAATACCTGTACATCATACATCTTAGGATAGCGTTGCATCTGTTTTTGTTCCCCGTCTGTCATACTGTTTGCTTGTTTATGAGCTAGGAGTAATCCGTCAGATTCCTTTTGTTTTATTATAATCATGAATCTTTTTTTTTTTTGGGGGGGGGGGGGATCATTCATTCAGAGATTAACTTGATTTTGAACTTCAGGTTATCAGTCTCTTGTTATCACAAAGAAGGCGAAGAATAATTAGATAGGATTCATTCTATAAAATAGCGAAAAATAGCAAATGTTATTTACATGTCCATCAGTTTCAAATTTTCAGTCAATGTACACATTATTTGTGAAATGGGTAGAAATATTGATGCTTGAATTGTCTTTCCAAGAGAATCGTATTTCCTTGTCCGCAAACCGCAAATATTCTTGCAGAAGAGGTAGTTAATCAGGAATCATTCCTTTTTGGAGGAGCTAGATATTTTCCCGTCTCTCAGGGTATTAAAATTAAAATTGTCAACATAGACGGCACCTTCCTGCTTCATTTAATACGTACTGTACAGTCTTATTTATCACTTGATGCTTCAACTGGAATGAGCTAGACTTGATGCAACATCCCTTTTTGGTTGAGAATTTACCTTCTAATGCAGCTTTATTGCTGTTTGTCTACTACCCAATCGGTCTAATATGATAACAATCTTCATTGATGATTATAAGACCTTATGGATGGTAGATGAAATGGGCATTAGACAAACTGGGAATTAGACTAAATGAGTGATAGACCAAATGGGTTATAGACTTATTGGGGATTGGACTAAATGACTATTAGCCCACACGGTCATTAGACCAAATAACAAGTAGACCAAGTGATTATTAGACCGTGTGGATAGGATGGGCGGGGTGTAGACCAAACAGCGTTTCGTCTTTAATTTGTACATCTATTTTATATCAAAGCGTTGGTGTGTTTTGTAAGTACAAGACATGTCCTGATGTGTATTTTCAATAGAATACAAGTAATCAACTTTTCAATATTCTACAGCTTTCCTACAACACAACAAAGATAAGTCACTCATTATGTTAAATTGAAAGATCATGTTTGTATTCTGTAAATATTTAATGTTTGTGTAAACGTTGATCTTGTTTTTCTTTTAATTATTTTCTTTGTTGTAAGCATTCCTTAAAATCACACATAAGCAGATAAGTGCACTATTATAATATTTCTTAGAACTTAGTGAATATTTGTATTCTGTATGGCCTGAACCATTACTTGGATAGGTTATAAACTTTGAAGGAGTATGTTGTAAAGCTCAATCATTATCAAATTGATTTATCCGATTTACCCATTGCTCTGAGCCTCTGATACAAAAATGAGGTGTGAAAGGTATACCGAGTTATATTCTTTCCCAATTGAACGCTGTACACTTGACATAACGCCATCTTATTCAGTGTGAACATTTATGACAATTTTCTGTTGTACACAATAAAACACTTTTTGAATTTTGTACACAAAGAAAGATGTAACCTTTGCTAATAATTGTGCGAGTGTTCAGTATGAGAGTTACTGAATTAATGCAACTTTAAAGATGAAGTGGAGTTCTGGTCATGCGATTGCATTGTGAAAGAAACGGTGTGGAATCGATCAGAAAAGGTTGATCATCTACATGTAGCATATAAGAATTTGTGTGTATTGCAAGGTTCTGGAATCATCAAAATGATAAGAAATTTGGCCAAGTCTTGGTAAAGTTACAAACACTGTACACAGAAAGATGTATATGGGACTACACGAACACGTGGCGTTAAAAGCCAGCCCCCCCCCCCCCCCCCCCCCCGATTTTTACGATGTTACATGCATATTTAGAATATGAAGGCATTTGAAGAGCCATGCTTTTCAGGGAACATGTCTTATCTGATGTTCTTCCACACTTGCATAATAAGAATGAGTAACGCTCACAAATTATTTTTCACCTCTTCCCCAGAACTCAACCTTCTCTTTAATTAATGGGGGCATATATATCCATTACTAGGTTTATTTATGCTTCTTTAGTAGGTGTTTTTGCCGCTCCCCACCCGGATGTAAATAGGGACTTGGTAATTGCTGGGGTAATAATAATTGCAGGGCCCTCTGGAAAGACAACATTAATCTGATAAGGCTTATCTTGGTTATACAAAATTATTATATTAATGTCTTTGTTGAGAACGTTGTATTGACGAATTGGATTGTGAGAATGATCTAGAGAGAAACGCAGATCGATTGAATTTTCTGACCGAGCGATGAATATGAAAAATTATCGTGCCATGAGTAGAGAAAAGAACAGTGAAGATTTGGATGGTAGTACAGATAAGGAATGTCATCTATTCAATCAGAGAGAAATATTGATGGAAGGAATATGTATACAGCCAAAGAGTGTAACAAAAAGTAAGGAGAGGAGGGGGAGATTTGGTGATAAAGAGAAATTTAAAAGCAGAGGACAGGAAAGAGGAATTGAAATGAGAGGAAAGAAAATCTGATTTGAAATAAAGTGACTTTTTTGGCACAGATGTTGAGCACCAGCACCAAAGGTGTCTTCCTCTTCTCCTTCCATTCCTTCTCCTTATCCTACTTCTCATTCTACTTCTCCTTGTTCTAATTCTTCTAATCTGTCTCCTTCTAATATTTCTCTTTCTCCTTTTTCAGAGCAACACAAACCAGTATCTGCCTTAAAGAAAGTCAATACCCAGACTTGTCCTGGGTAGATTATTAGCACATGCTCACAGAGTGCCTGTCATTCATCTTTCATCCGCCTTTCTTTCACCCATCATCGCCACTTCCGTTCTTTCAATAATTTCTCTTTCTATTTCGCCAAACTTCTAACCCCAATACCCCAAAGAAATATGGAGTATGTAAAACCCAGAAAATATCCCTTTTTCTTCTTCATAGTAAAACCCACTGAGAGTTCTCATGATCATTTGATTAATGCCAGCCTCCTTCATTCATATTTAAAAAAATTGATTCTCATGAAGATTATGAACCAACCAGTAAATTAGATATGAATAACAAAATTATACATTAATTACTGGAAAGTGTATTCACATGATACACGTGGAAAAATACTGTGGAGAAATCACGACGCTTACCAGTACTTCGTTTACTTTTAGGGTTAACTACATTGATGACACATTTCTACAAAAAGCAAATACTTTGAAACAAACTGTAATAGTGATTCATGGAAATATGGATTTTTAATATTTACTTACCATATGAAATATATACAAATGAGATGATAAGTACTTTTATATATATAGTTTCTTGGACGAAAATAAAATCAGTATAATCTAAGACCTCACCACAAAACGGCAACATATATACAAATACAATTCTCTGTATACATAGGCTAAACAAATATCCTACAAAAACATCAATACAATTTTTGGTAAAGTTTTTCATTTTCATCACTTTGCAGAAATATACATTAAATATATTACTGGAGAAACATATTTCAATGACAGTATTTCCCCAATAAACGGTGAAACTTTGTTCCTCTTTCTCATGCTCTTCACAATTACATAAATTATATTATTTTGTTCACAATTTGTTCTTCAGCCAGGCTATTTCAGAATAATCAATTATCAGATATACCATGGAATATACACATGTATTCTTTTATAAAAATGTGAATTATCTTTAATAGAAAGGACTACCTACCATCATTTGTTAATTTTTGTACAAACAAAATTAAAAATTAAATTAAATAACTGTATGAAATTCATAAGAATGAACGATCAATTCATTATATTTAATATAAAACTGTACAATAAATAATTATATAATATTATTTTGTTTGATCATACTTTCTGTAACACAGTGAGAGACTTGAACCTAGTGTAAATCGTTCCTCCTAATCAATTCTTATTTTTTAATATACAATTTTTAAGTCCCACTATTTCTCTTTCAATTTACAAATATTCTATTCCACTTCTCTTTCTCCCTCTTTCTCATTATAATCATTAACCACTTTACCAGTCATTAATATATATCTATTAACAACAATTAGTAACAACAACAACTCAAATTTATCATATAACATTTTTTAAAGAATTAATTTGCAGCATGCATGATTCTCATTTCATAAAGCTTTCATTTCTTCTCTACGATTTTTGGCCTTGACTACATATGGTGCATATTTTAACAATCTTGTTTACATAGCAACACTTCTGCCCAATCAAAACTGGAGGGCGTTTCACAAAACTTGTCATCGGTGACAAATGACAGATTTTGTTACAAGCTACTGAAATCCTTGCTTCTGATTGGTTATCAGCAGATTTGTCACTGATTTTAGTAATTTGCCATCGGAAAAAGGCTTTGTGAAACGGGTCCATGGTCTTGTCCTTCAGTACATAGCTAGCCTATTTCTGGTGTATACCTTAATCAGGATTGCTAAAACCCTGATAGCAAAAGGACACTTAGTGATTACCAAGAGGTGTTCCGTTTTTTAAAACCAGCAAATGACAGTGTGGCCGGTTTAGGCTTAAGACAACTAAAACAGCTAAATCAAATAAAAACATAGCCTCACAAGAATAACAAATCTGTAGTATAAAAATAAGCTGCTTTTGAATGTACAATAGATCGGCTTACTATAATAAGTTCACAAATCCTATACAAATAAATACATGAATATCTGGTCTATCCGTTCACCAAAACAAAGCCCAAACTCTCTCTCTTTCAAAGGAAATAAAGAGAAGATCATGATGAAAACAAAGCAATTTGATTGTCACTCAGTATATCTGATTTTTACACATGATTCTGACAGCTGCCAGGATAATATTACTCTGCCTTAATCAACAATAAACCCTCATAATGTAGATTTGTTATGACACTCAAGATATCTCTCGCTAAAAATGAAAGATAGCAATTTATGAAATTGATTACAGGCATTCCTTCAGATATTCTTAAATCTTACTCATTCATGACCAATTACCATACTGTCTTACAAAAACATGTATTTAAAAAAATTATTTTATATGCGCTAACCTCAGGATATTCCTCAAAATCAGGCATTCTACTTTAAAGCCTGTCTGCACTACTTGCGCCCTCTATATAGCACACAACGCCTAAGCGGTACCTGTTGGTCCCCCATAATCCCTTTTCGTTATGTTAATTGAGAGCTGATTTGATGAGCAAACCACCTGTCAGTGACCATGCAGGGAGGTTTAATCCCTCCTGGCCAAACTAGTGCAGACAGGCTATAAACAAGGAAGCACTGTATCTCTCACTCTTTGATCAGTTCCTACATTACATAAAAGCAGTTTCATCTCGGCATAAGCTGTGCAAGAAACTCTTCGTACGATATATTCCCATCCATGTTTTCATCCACCTCACTGACGATGTGGTAGAAATCTTCCTCTGCGATGTTGACCTTCATATTGGCAAGGATACGTCTGAACTCCGGTATGCTCAGGTGACCGTCCCCCATTAAGGTCAGCTTTCTTGAATGCACGTCGTATGCTTCGCCAATCACCAAGGATCTATCAGTATCAAAAAGAAAAAAACAGAAAATTGAGTTATATCTGTCTGCTGTGTGAGGATTTTATTTAATCATGTTCTGATATGATGGGAGGACTTGACAAATTTACAAATGTCTCCTTCATTGTTTTACTTTTTTTTAAGAAGGCTCTCAAAACTCTCCCATTCAATGATTTTCATTAACATTTGTTTGAACTCTGTGAAGCACTGTGAAATGGTTTAATATGTGTGAGAGTGCTATATAAATGACTTTGTTATTACTATTATTATTTCAATATGATAATAACTGTTTTAGAATTGTCTGAAATTTTGTATAACTAGTTGGGCCTACTTGAGTATGAAATAAATTAAAAGCTATTACATAGACCTATGTCATATATTTTTGTCCAACAGCATAAAAGTTTGTACATGCTATTCATTATTGACTTACAGTCAGACCGCAGCCGGTGCGAAAACCCTCTATTTTATTCAGCACGTATGCAAGAATTTACGTGTCTTGCATACGTAATGAGTAGTGCAGACGGTCTTCCCGATCGGCAATTTTTGGCTTTATAATTGTTCATTCTCATGAAATGGGTCTTATTTTAAAGATAAGAAGTTGCACTCTCTATATACTTATATGACAATCATGTTAGATATATTTTGGAAACAGATATTTCGCCTTGAAAATGGGGTTTTTTCGACGATAAATCTATCTAAAGAGTAGGGCTGGTTTTCACATAGAAATCATTCTTGCGTCAAGAAGATGTTATAATCAGCATAAAGCATAAATATTTTTCTTTACAATGATATCAAAATTATTATATTTTACGCTGTCCCAAAGTCAGGAACCAAAAAAGATCACGCTCATGTTCATGAATAATTAAAAAAAGTAGTACATTTTGCCGATGTGATAATAGAGAGTTCTGATTGGTCAACTACGTCAACTACGTTACATATGTTTCGCTTTGGTTTATTAACATTGTGAATACCATATTTTGGTAACCATGCGTTGTGGCGTGCGCCTGTAATGCACGTGCGCGCAAGCCGTCTTGACAACAATCTAAGGACCCGAGATCAAATACCTCACGTGCCATTTAGAAAATTATTTTCTACCATATTTCTTTTTTAATCATTTTTCTAATTTTGTTTCGGCTAGTCGATGGCGCGGCGGAGCTCCCTGGAGTTTAATAATCAGTTATGCATTGCCATTGCTCAGACGGCGAGCCGTGCACGAGTATGAAATCACACAATTTCGCGCTATCATAAAAAGAACAAATTGGTAATTTCCGGGGTTTTAGGGTCTTAATTACTATGATTATAAAAAAGAACATGATTTTGCGTCAATTAGGTTTTGACATATTTTTGATCAGTGACTTTTCATCTTTCGAACGAATCTCAAAGTGGACAAATTTATTTTGTCCCAAAGTCAGGAACCAAAAGTGAAATTCCCGGGTCAAAACAGCAGTTGAAATGTTACAAAAATAACGTCAATAAAAGTTGTGAAAAATTATTGTTTACAAATTGCGAAATATGGCAAATTACATATCAAACTGATGCTGAAAATCTCGAGAGTGACTTTCCGTTGCATGCTGCCATGTTGAATGAAGTTAACGACCAAAAACGCAGCTACATGTACACCCCTACAAATCTCACTGAAAAGCGCATGGAAATTCAGCAGACGTAAATGTTATGTGATCGCCAGATATCGCTGAATAAAAATCAGCTTTCAGCCTCATTAACGCGCGCGCTGCGGTCTGACTGCTTATGCCACATGTAACAAGATTCATTGTTCACATGTTACTGGAACAAAGAAACTGAGATGCATGCAGAATCACATTTCCCTTATGCTTAACATTAAAAACCAAATTCTGTACAGTCGCATTTGCTCTCTCAAAATGTGACTTTAATGAAAGTACAAAGAACAATGAGGACTGTCCAGTACAGAATTTTAAGGGTAGCATTTTCTCACTTTCAAGTTTACGTTTGTATACTTACAAGCAGGCGCGTACGCAGGGGGGGGGGGGGGGGGGGGTTTGGTTTTTTGATTTTTTTAAAATTATTATTATTGTTTTTATACAAAAAACAAAAAAAAAGAATTATGCCAATGGCTGACCTAAAAGAGATGACCTTATCCCCCCTCCCCCCCCAACAGATCAAAATGTCAAATTTCGAGACCCCCCCCCCCAAAAAAAAAGTGTCCTCTTACCCATCCCCCCCCCCCTCCCCCCCATTATTCAGCGGCTGGCTGAGTCGTTGCAATTTTTTTGGGACCCCCCCAAAAAAGGTGTCCTCTTACCCCCCCCCCCCCCCCCCCGCTTATTCAGCGGCTGGCTGAGTCGTTGAGAAATTTTTGGCCCGATTTCAAAATGTTAAAACCCCCCCCTTGAAAAAATCCTGCGTACGCCACTGCTTACAAGAGGAGAATAGGAATATTTGAAAGGTAAATTTATTTCCCTCAATCTTTAATGCTTACTGCACCATTGAAAACAAATTATTGATTATTTCTGTTACCTTTCTGCCAATCTTATCAAATGTGTCTGTCACTGTTACTTCTTCTGGACCCTTCGCTGTGTGGTGCTGTAAGAGGGGTGAGACAGAGGAGATGAATTATTAGGAAACATGATATAATTAAGAGATACCGGTAAGAAACCTTTTCTGAGCAAATTCAAATCAATATTTTATTTCATTTAGGAAAAAGGAATTCCACAGATAAGTATATTCTTTACAGATCTGTCAGAAGCTTTTCAATGACATATGAATGCAAATTAACACTCATTTTAAGTTTCCATAACTCTTTTTTTTTAAGCCTCTTCTTGCCTGCCATCCTTCCTTTTACTCATAAAATTCAAAGACAAACTAGCTATCTTTGATTATGTCAATAATTGTAATTCAGGTTAAACTGTTTTCAAATCATAACTGTTTAATATTTGTTCCATTGAACAACTGGTAATGCATTTCAGGCTAATTCTCATCACAAAAAGATAATTTACTGAACTGTCAGCCCTATATATTTGATCCTTGTTCATCATGAGGAGGAGCAGGTAGTTTCAAGAAAAGAAACAGATATTATCTCATTTGATTCTTACGTTACACAAAATGATAATGAACATATGCCTTTATAAATTGTTTAAAATTTATCATTTCAAAAATGTATAAACTTATTATATCATACATTCTGCATTCTACATTCCCTAGTGGCAATATATATCATATTTCAAGCCACTTTGTTTCAAGATTTCTACATCTATCATGAAATTCTTTCACCGATCTAAATAAACTAACTAGATTGACTCACTGTTATCTTATGGAAGTTTCTATGGTATGCCTGCCCACCCTGCTGTGCTGGCTTCTTGCTCTCAGAAAACAGACGCAGAAAGTCTATGTAATGGAAGCTGAAATTGAAAGATAGATAATAAATTCATAAAAACTTCCAGAATGTATGTTTACGAATAGGAAATAACCCCCAAAAAACATTACATAATATAAGACACATTACTGCAGTCAAGTTTGAAAACAATTAATTGAAGTGTCTCAAACTGCCATACTGTTATGTTTGCATGCAGAAAGGACATACAGTAAACAGCAAGGAAGACATGCTGCTCTTTTAAGTTATTCAACTTTGATCTTTATAATATGCTTTTTAAATATATTAAAGGGATCCGGTAACTTTGTCTCAGATTTTGAAACAAAATCCTAGATTTAGCTCAAGCTGCAATGATAATTATAAACCTTTAGGTCAGTCAGGAACCCCATGACTTTTACAAGCCGATCGCCTGTCTGATTATCAAGATATTTATGATTGGAATTACAAATTTTAAAACCGTTTGCCAAACGTTTTTCATAACACTGCAGTCTATTGGGGAAACGAGTATGGTAAAACCGGTCATCCAAAGATTTTAACTTTTTGAGGCAATTCTTGATCATTTCGAAGCGCAAATTTTTTTAGGGCTTCAATATTACACCGGGTATCACAGACACTGATCTGACATAGGGCCGTGCATCTCAGATTTAACATTGTTAAACGATGCCTTTAACACAGCTTACTATAAAAACCACAAAAACATGGCAACACATGCAAACATGACGGTTTCTGTAAAATCGTAAAAACTGTAAATTAAAGAATCTCGATTCACGGTGCTGAAATTTGGCAAATCTCAAGTTTAATGCTTCAAAACAATTCTAGTACAACATGAATTAATAATACAACTAAATGTAACCACAGGAAAGGACTGTAAAATCTCATAATAAATACTTACTTTCCTGTTTGGTGATGATCAAAACTCATAGTTAATCTCTCAAGCTCTCTGGGCGTTAACCGGAACTGAAACCTTTGTGCCAGTCTCTGCAAATCAAATTTAAAAAGAAAGAAAGCTGTTCAATAGTTTTTCTGATTAAACATTTGAAAATGAGTGCAGAAAATATTGGTAAAAGTACTGACAGAAATGTAAAGGTATCGACTGATATTGTTATTTATTTCCTCTTCTTTTCATTTCTCTTTTCTTCTCCTTTTCCTGTCTCATCCTTCATCCCTCTTGCCATGTTAATGTTAATAATGATACAGTGGTATCCATAAAAAAAACTAGGTATCCCTCTACCCCCCCCCCCCACCCCCCCCCCCCCCTCAGGCAACTAACCCGATTGTCTGTGCTTTATTATATGCATTTTGTTTCTGTTTGTCAAAACATTGTAGAATTTAGCTATTCAATAACTATACCTTTATCGTCTCTATATGATACATGTAGATCAAAATTTCTCTCTTACCTGAAAATCTGGAGTGGAGATAGTGGCATAACCCTGTGGATCCAGTGATTTCAGCCTTTCCTTTAGACCATTCCAGTTACTGACAACCTGGTAAAACAAGAGGTTTACATAGATAAAGCTCAATCATCCATACACTCTCTTTCAAGACAAAGCATGTTCAATTCTTCTACTCCTACTGAATAAGTGTTATTTCACCACCCTTCCTCTCCCCACTCATCAATGTCTTTTCCATAATATTTCATCCTCTTCTTCCTATTAAACACAGGAACATACTCCAATCCTGGTAGGGTCTAATTGTTTTGTAAGACCATCTTAGCAGTATGAACAGGCTGTAATACAAACATTACAAATGATAATGATAATAATAATCATAATTGTGGGTTCTTGTATAGCGCTCATATTTGTCAGAGTTGACAGTCCTGATGCTCAACAATCATTACCCCAGCTTTAGCACGGCTGCCATTACGGCGCTCTAGCATTTCAACTAATACATTCCTGCCATATACCCTTTTACATCACCTGGGTCGAGAGAGGCAAATGTAGATTTATGTCTTGTCAAAGGACATTAACTAGTGCCGCAGCGGGACTTGAATCACAGACATTGTGATCCACAGTCCACTGACGTATCCACTCGACCACAATACCTCTACATCATCCATATATCCTTTCATATGATGCAATACTCTTTATAGAATTGAGCAAGATTTATTACTATTAACTATTAAACTATATCTTGTTATATATTCTATGTCTATACGAACATGTTATTTTATTATTGCTATTATGTATTATTATTATGTATGAGAATTGTTTCAATAAATACTTTTTTTTTTTTAATTTAATTTTTTTAAATTTATACTTACATCTGGTCTGATTTTCTCCACCACAGTTGAGACCGGTATCTTGTAGAGTTCCATCATCTCCTTCATCTCAGAGCTATTCTTGACTGGAGGAGGTTGGTTACTAGCCTTGGCTCTTCTTAGAGATGCTTCCTTATCTGAGGGAGATAGTATACAAATATACACTGTCTTGAGAGGTTCCGGTTAAAACTATGTGCAAGAGGTGACTTCCAATAGTACTTTTGGAGTCTTCAAGGCCCATATTTTTAAACATTACCTCGAATAGAAGGCATGGTATATTTGTTTTATATCCTGCATCGAAATGTTATTTAAAAAAAAATAACAATAAAAGTAAAACTTACCATTTAAGGGAGGAAAAATTTAGAATAAAAAAAAATATCAATTTTTATCAAAAAAGATTTTGAATATTTTGTTTTCACTAAATTAAAGGTAATACAAAGTTTTGGTATAGGGTCATACATTTGGTTCAAATCAATATATTGGAAGCATATGCGATCCTACAATATTCAGTGATCGTTGTCGCGGTTGAAATCGAGTCTAAAGGTATGAAATTGTAAATAATAAACTCTTTATGCTGTATAGCTCCCTCTCAAGGTCAAGATATTAATTCAGCTATAAAACAATGTTTCTTGACTGAAATCGACCGATTAGCTATTCCCGTTTGGAAATTATATATCACAGCTACATATTCTGAGATTTTCATGGTCGCAGCTACCATTGTACGGCCGTAGGCGCTATTTGAAATTTATCAAAATTTACCGGGAGCACCGGTAAATTTTTATAATCAATTTTTCTCGAAAGCAGACGTGTTTTAGGGGCTACAATTTCTGGTGCTTATAATACATCCACAGGGGCATCTAAATATATCAAAATGGTAAAGATTCACTATCCACTCAATTTTCAAAATTTCCCGAAACTTTGTATTACCTTTAAGATTTGAAGTAGAAAAAAATTGATTCAAAAAAAAAAAAAGTCACATTTTTTTCCAACTCCCAAATAGTACTCTCAAGTAGTACTTTTTCAGATGGTTGAAATATTTCTGGTCACGTGACAAGCTCTCAACCAATCAAAAACCAATACATTTTTTATGCATGATATAATACAGAATACTACTTGGTCACTAGAAATACAGACTTGTGATTTGTCCAGAGCAAATCTGATTTTTTCCTAGGGATCACAGGTGGTGTCTTGTCTGACTGGTATCCAATACTGAGGAGATAGTAAGCAAATAACTACTGTTGGTGAAGGTGATGGGACAAACTATCACTTCCGAGGCGATCTGGATGTAGCTATCTTTCCGAAGTGAAGCTGAGGAAAGATAGTGTATACATTCTGATCGACGAGGAAGTGATAGTTTGCCATCGCCTGAAACCAAAAGGTGATTATTTGCTTTATATTCCACATCTAAAACAATTTAACTACAAAAAGAAAAGGATGTGTAATGCATCTACATAAAAGACACCATGCCCAAATTCACACCAAAAATGTTAAACAGTTTAACCCAACCCCTTGAGGGTACGGTGCGCGCACGTGTTTGTTTTAATTGCGCTCATTGGTAATGCGCGCTTAATGACGCCTGTTTTAGTGCGCTTTTGGATAATCTTCAGTGATAGTGCGTTGCCCTGTGTAGATAGTACCTCTATCTTCAGTGAAAGTGCAATGCACTGTGTAGATAGTAGTACTATCTACACAGTGTAACAAACTTTTTGCTTCTCCCATCAATAATGGGTGAACTATCTTTCATCACATGATTTACCTTTGACCAATCGTAGAGCAAGATTCTTAGTATGTGGAATATAATTAAGAATATTGGATGACCTCTAAGATACAGACAACGCCTAGACTCACAGCTAATACAATGGATATGCATAGCTAAGAACTGGTAATCAGTGATTATAATTCCATTTTGACAAAACTTTTAATTGCATCACTGAAGGAAACTATAGTAAAGAGAGGAAGATAACCCATAGAGGTTCATGTAAGTCAACATTGCCACATCATCATATATTATATTTCACCCCATGGCAGTTAAGCTGTTAAATGTAAGTACATATTCAACAAATCAATCTTCTGATATAGACAATACCCACAATCAGAAGATTATAACTGTACTGTTACCGAAAGCCTCAATTTGTGAATGCACAAATACATATGCCAACAAATCTGTAACAAAATAGCAGTGCAAAATATCACCACATACTGCATTTTGTTTGTGGAAATAAAAATAAAGATAAAAAAGTTACCTGCAATTGGTTGTCTCTTTGTTCTATGAAGGAAGAAATCGAACAGCTCAGCATAATGGACTAGTCCATCTCGAGCAATATCCATGGATTTCCAGAGCTCTTGAAGCTCAGTAGGGTGCAGAGCTATTCCCATACTGTAAAGAGAACAAAATCAAATGGATAATTTAAAATTGGGAGAACATTGATGAGCTTCCAAAAAACTATATCTCTGTATTTACCTTATGTATGATATCAGTACAAGTGTATGTTCATCTGTTGGGCCCTGCATGAGAAAATTTAGCATCCTGAGCCATACCCAATTATACAATAATAATAGGGGGTTCTTGTACAATGCTCATTTCTGTCTGATTTGACACTCCTGGCGCTCCACAATTATTATCCCAACTATAGCATGGCTGCCATTATTGCGCTCTAATTCCTGCCAGGTACTCATTTACCTCGCATGGGTGGAGTGTAGCAAATGTAGATTACTGTCTTACCAAAGGACATTAGTGCCACGGCGAGACTCGAACCAGGAACCATGTGATCCACAGTCCAGTGATGTATCCACTAGTATACACCTCTACAAATTATACATTATTACTACTACGTTATTACTACGAAACCAAAATTCAATGTGAAATTCATCCTACAAGTCTGTGAAGTTTCTGTTAGAAACTAAGTGGCTTGTCACGATGATTCAATGTGATTGATCTATAATTGCAGTACATTGACTTACTCTGAAAGCCATTTATAAAATTGCGTCTTTGACAGTCTACCGGTGTACTTGGGATCTAGTCTGTTGTACGAGTCTTGAACCGTGTACCCTTTCTTCTTCAGCTGGACCTCCACCTCTGCTGCTATCTGTAGCACAATTGATTACAAGTATATTTTTATTCTTCATCTTGCAACAACAAAAACAAATACTGGAGGATATAATAACAATTTATTGGCAATATATGATTACTGTTCCTTTTTTATTGTACATCTTGCAATGGATAGCAGAGTCATAAAGTATTGATGAAAATCATTAGTAAACATTTCAATAATATCTCAAATAAAACTGAAACGTACAAAATGCCCAGGAATGTAACAAAGGAAAAGCATTTTTACAAGCTCACAGGTTGTGAGGGGAATATCCCTTTTCAGAAAAACCAAATACAAAACCAAAATCATCTTTTAATAACATGCATATGAAGATCCATATTACAAACTCAAATGGCATTCAAATAAAATGCTTGTTGTTTCTGAAGATTCACCGAGACAATTTTGCAATGCTTACGCGACATGTGATGGGATCTCATTTATCAGCTGACTTTGAAGTTGTGCAATCACTAAGTATCAAACTATGCACAAGGCTAAATGCTATAAAGTCTTCAAAGCTTGAAAAACAATAATATGGGTGATACAATTTAATTGTGCATTTAAAACTTATATTTACCTCTGACACAGGTTTATATCTGCCCTCCATCTTCTTTGTTTTCCCTCCACCAATCACAGGCCTGGATGTCTCCATAGCTTCCTCCTGATTGGCTGCTGACTGAGCAAGCCACGCCCCCATCTCGTCCTCCTGGTCCTCTTCATCCGGTGACTCCTGGACCCTATAAATGTCAGGTGGACTGGTCTCGTGTTGATGGTTCTGAACTTTGGGCTGGGTTTGAAATGGTATAAACCTGGAAAGAATAAAAGAAACATATAAGTAATAATATATCACTCATTTTCATGGGTTCATATCCCACTCCTGCTACCAATAATGAAAATTCATTTCATTTATTAACTTCCACATTCCAGTCAGGTGGACTGGTCTCACGTTGGTGGGTCTGAGCTTAGGGCTGGGTTTGAAATGGTATTAGCCTGGGAAAGAATAAAGGAAACATTTAAAGCCATAGTGTCCTACTTGTAGCTACATGCTCCCTCTATATAGAAAACAATGCCTAATCAGTGATCATTGGTCCCTCATGATCCCCTTTTTCTTATGTTAACTGAGAGCTGAGTTGATGAGATAGCCACCTGTCCAGTGACCTTGCAGGGTGGTCTAATCCCTCCTGGCCAAACTAGTACAGATAAGCTTTAAATTGTTATCTATACGGGACTGCAAGATCTGCTGCACTTCATGACCCATTAAAAATACCTGAGTGTTACACAACCAGAGGCTGACAGAGTTGGGCTCTGCTCAAGACTATTATTATAGATCACTCATTTTGATGGATTCACATCCCACTGCTGCCACCCAAAAAAAAATTAATTTCATTTCATTTATTAATCTCCACATTCCAGTTTAAAAAACAAGCGAATACAAAATAATGTATATCATAAAATACAAAGGAAAACGTACATAAAGAGACAAACATACAACAACAACAACAAAATGTAAATAGAAGAAAAAAAATCTGTTTTGATGAGTCAATCATTGTGAAAAATTTTCCTTGTACATCTCTAAATATATTCAGGACTCATATGTACAATCGTTGTCTCTTTGGATCCAGAAGGGTGTGGGGTTTTTTTGGTGTTTTTTTCTTCAAATGTATGCACATGCAAAACCAAATCTCACATAGAATTCAACTCCACACGAGTCAAAATGTGAGTTTGGGTGAAAATGTGCAACTCCTCATCTACCGCCCACTGCACAGACCTCTGCCATCGACCCCCAGCATAGAGAGAGGATGACAAGGCATGGTACAAAGACCAGTAAATAAGGTAGTTAATCTCTGATGACATAAAATCACAATCAACCATTGCTCAGGTGATGCGAGGAACGGTCATCAGTTTCCAGAAGGGGGTTAACTCTGCGTAAAATGATGTGGGGTACTGCATGTCCTTCTTGCTCTATAACCACAAGTCATAGCATTGCACAGAATGCCCGGCCCCCCCACTCAGAGGTCGGAATGACCGCATGCGTGTTGCCAAAATGTCCGGTAAAGGGGTACTTTTTGTGCGACAAAGTCTGGCCCGAGAATTGTACAAAAAGGGGTGTATTTGAATTTTTTCACCAGGAGATTTCTTTAAAAAGGGGGTGTGTTTCCTTTTTTTTTTCTCATCTCGTCGCCGTTTTCACGAACCGGCACAAGCCACCGAAATCCCTTCAAAATGTAGTTTTTATTTTTTTTGCATTTTTAGCATAAGTTATCAACAATCTTTCATCTCACCAAATTTCAGAATCCAAAACGCTTTAGTTTTTGAGATATCCATGGTTACACAAATGACAAAAACGACACACGAGCCAAAAAGCACGATTCATATTTTCACGAACCGGCACGCGCCGTTATAAGTCAATGGGCTGTGCCGGTTCGTGAAAATATCTTTGCGCTTACAAGACCTAGACGACGCGACACAGGCGGTTGTGCCGGTTCGTGAAAATAAAATACGCGCTAAGACAGCGCGAGCGCTTTTGTCTTGCGCGTAAAGTTACATAGGAAAAACGACACAGTGGCTTGTGCCGGTTCGTGAAAATATTTTTGCTACGTAAACAGCAAAATAATATTTTCACGAACCGGCACGAGAGTCCAAAGCTTCGTAATATTAATAGTAATTGTCATTATGCTTAACAAATGGAATGTATAGAAAATACAGAATATTTTCCTTTCATTGATATGTATTTTGTGATATAAAATTTGACATAAGGCATGTTTCTGGCGAATTCAAAACGGGCTAAACGTAAAACGCGTTTTTCTCAGAATGTACTTATTTCGTTGCGCGTTGGGCTGTGCCGGTTCGTGAAAACGGCGACGATCTCTTTGGACTCCTGAGAAGTTATTCCGAATTTAGGGGGGTACATTGAGCATTTTTCCTGATTTAGGGGGGTCTCCAAGGCAGGAAAAGCCCGCGAAAAAGCCCGCGAAAGGGGGGTTCGGAAATGTTGGCAGTCTTCAGATAGGGGGTGCTTTCAAAAAGAGGGAACGAGCATATGCGTACCCTAAATAACACTGAGTGGGGGGGGGGGGGGGGGCCGGGACAGAATGACACAAATGACCTCCAAAAATCCCCTGATAATTTTAACAAAAAAGTATTCCTCTCTGTCCATAATTACTCCTGAAATGTACTTTGTTGTGCTCCGTGAATGGATTTGTTACCCCTCTTGTAAAGAAAATTTTGTCTTTTTAGAGCCAGAAGGGCATTATTTATTATCCTTTGATACAGAGTTAATGCCCTTCTGGCTCTGAACAGACAATTACCCACTGTATACCATTGAATGGACTGTTTGGGCATATTTGAATGCAGATTACATAACTTTCATGACCATGCATCCACTAATAGGCTGGGATCTGTATGGGTGGATTTCAAAATAATTCTTCATAAATCAACATTATCTGCTCATGCCCAGAATGGCTTATTAATGTATATTAATAAAGTTGATAATTCCTTTCTCAAAAGAAATTTGAGTTGTGTGAACAGGGATGATAGTAAGCACTAAAAAAAAAAATAGGTTTTTCGTTTTCCCCTCAACCACGCCCCCCTTGAGTAAAAAAAAAAAAGGAGGATTCGCGGGGAAAAAATGGCATCTAACAACATTCCCCCCTTTCGAGTAAGAAAATTGGGAAAAAATTGGGGAAAATATAGGGCAAAATAGGGAAGAATAGAGAAAATAAGAGGGAAATCGGGAAAATCAGGATAAAATATGGAAGAAGAAAAAAAATCGGGAAAAATCCAAAAAATCAGGAAACCGATTTAAATCGGGTTTTTATCATGCCTGGTGAACAAGTGATTTAGTATCTGGGGCCCGTTTCATAAAACTTGTTATCTATAACAAATGCTAAAATTCTATGACAAATTTGCTCTCAGCCAATCAGATGCCATGATTTCAGTAGCTTATAACAGTGATTGTAACTTGTTATTGATATCAAGTTTTATGAAACAGGGCCATGGTGACAACAGCTTTCACATACCTCCTCCTGTTGAAGACGGTAAGGAATTGCGAGTACTGAACCAGTCCGTCTTCCTGGCCGTACTCGTAGAGGATCTCATTGAACTGGTCTTTGCTCATGCGGATGTTGAACACCTTCTCTACGGTGTCTTTGAAATCTCGCTGGGTGAGAAGTCCTAGGTTGTAAACATCAAGGGATCTAGAAAAGCGAAAACAATGTGTGATGGTGCCTCAGTGGTAAACAGGAGTCTAATAATGGAGAGGTCCCAGGTAAAAACACAAACCTAAGTTGATGAACTATTGTACTTGCTTTATTTGCAATCAGATAAAATAACAACATCTTTACAATCATCATAACTAAAGCATAAGGAGGCACTATGTCCTTAATATGCCACTGAAAAATGTTCCTTGATTCACCAAGTTTACATATCTTTTCATTCATGAAAATAATTCAAGTGCAAGCCGTGCCTATCTTTAGATTTGGCAAAAATAAACAGGCCCAAATTTGAAGTGAACAATAAAAGTTGAATTGATTCTGGAGCGAAATCTATAGGAAGGTTTAAACATTCAATGAGATTCAATCAGCTGGATAAGGATTGAAAGAACGATTGATAAGTACTTACTTGAACATTCCTAGCAGACTAAGGAAGTCTTTATGGATGAGTTCTACCAGCTTAGCCTCTGCTTCGTCCACACACAGATAACCCTGAGGGGTGTTCAGTCGAGTATTGAACCTAGAAGTTACATAGTGGTAAGAATAACCTTTACTAAATAGGTATGTCTTGTATAATTAATATACAGTGGAACTTGTCTATAAAGACCATCCAAGGGAGACAAGAAAAGTGGTCTTTATGTACAGGTTCCTTCAGTACATGTTTCAATGAGAAGCCATATCCAAGGGAAACAAAAAATGTGGTCTTTGTAGACAGGTAGTCTTTCTGGTCACTAAAGCAGATTTGACTGTATTACATTACTATCAAATATCATTTTATTTGCCCTTTTTTTTTAATCTTTCGAAATTACACCAGCTTTAGCTCCAGCAACATTAATAAGTGCATTTCAAGGATTAATCCTACCAAGAAGCCACTTACAATGTACTAAACATGGATGAAGAATGGCAAATGCTGCCAAAAAGCATTACTGGGGTTCCTAAGTCATGTTTTTAACCACTCAACAATTCATTTAGATTAAAAGAAATTGATACACAATCACTGATTTTAGTTGACAAATAAAGAGACATAAAATGAAATTCTTGTTTCATTTGTATTAATTATTCTTTATTGGATAGAGAATTGCAGATGCAGTCTAAAAGCATTATTGGGGATCCCCAGTCAAATTTTTATTCCATTTAACAATGCATGTAGATAAACAAAAACATTGATATGCAAACACTGATTTCAAAGGACAAATAGAAGAGACAGAAAATGACATTGTCGTACAATTTGCATTCATCATCATCTGATGGCCAAAGCTGAGATGGGGTTCACTCTGCAAATAGGGACTTTTAGATTTGCACGACGACATAGTGGACTGCTACGTGTGACTGCCACTTGCCAGTGCCTTATAAGTATGTCACGTGTAGCAGTCCACTATGTCGTCGTGCAAATCTAAAAGTCCCTACTGATTCTTGTTCTTGCCCATTGTGATCTGAGGGAGTTTACTATCCCAAGTTCTGTATTTTAATAATGTATACTCACTTGTGACTAGAGTCCATGATGATTCTATGAGCAATACCATTAGCTGATCTCATCATATACTTGAGAAGAAAGTCCCTGTACATCACTCGACCATCTTTTCTCCTCAAACCACATCTATAGATAAAATCAGAAATCATTGCAATTATCAAGAAGATATATCATTGGGAATTTATTGCATACAGGTATATACTGAAACAGTGATTAAAGCATAAGGCATTTCCTTTGTCAAACTGTGATTTACATCAATGATACTGCTTGTACAATTCATTTCAGGCACTTTGTATGTGTTTCTACTCCTGAAAGTAAACCCCGCATTCAAAGATTAAAAGTTTGAGTAATTAGTAACTTCATGACTGCTTGATAAAAGTATCTTCTTTTTCATTATATTATGCTATAAATCTGCTCTCACAAATGACTATTGCTGCAGGTACCTCTATCATCCATCCCTGCTGCTACCACTGCAGCCCCTGCTTGCTTCTCCTGCTCATCATCATCATCATACCACCACCACCACCACCACCACCACCACCACCACCACCACCACCATCACCACCACCACCTTCACCACCACCACCATCACCACCACCACCACCATCACCACCGCCGCCACCTCCACCACCACCGCCGCGACCATCACCACCACCACCACCACCACCACCACTACTACTACTACTAAAATATATCAATGAAATCTAGAATGTATCTAATTACCTTTCCATCATCATCTCTGCATCCACATACTGCATCTTGATCCCATAGTCACAAAGAACGTTCTTGAACTGTTCTATACCAAGGAGACCATTCCCTGTGTTATCAGCCATCTGGAACGAAGACATTAGTTTGTCGAAGGGTTGCTCCAGCTGAAAAGACACAGAAAATAAATAATTTATTAACGAATGATACATATATGATGAATTATTGTCAATCAATAATACATTGACAGTTGTGCTGTATGATTGGTTCTTAACAGAGCGTGTCTGAGGAGGCAAGTTGTCTCACTCCGTAAGGTGTCTGCTTGTCTCACTCCGTAAGGTGTCTGCATGCTTGTCTCACCAAAGATGGTGGGTCCAAAACCAAGGCAGATGACTGAAGCCTGCATTGCGTGTTAACGTACCCCTTCTGTTTGATATGTGCAGGCTATGTCACAGTGGAAAACACTCAGTTCCTCAGGTAGAACGTTAAATGTAGGCCCTATATAGGGGAGAATCACAACCTTTGCACAATAAAAACCCACTCCACAATTCCTATAAGAGTAGTGAAAATCCTGATATAGTGGTCCATGTTACTACATGTTGCTACTGACATTTAAAAACCAAAGACAAAATTACTCCTTGAATCGAAAATACAAATTCAACCTACTTTTCTTATGATGAAACTAACGACATCAGCAGACAGTGCTCTTGCAGGACCCATTCGACTGTTCGATTGTCTGCCATGAGAGGGCGGTGTTGGGATCCTTGGTGATTCAGGAAAGTCCAACTCTTCTTCCTCTTGGATCCTTGGCTGCAAAGTAAGAAAAGAACAAAGAGTTGGTGTAAATAACAGGTTTAAAGACACATAGTAGTATACACAAAACAGTCCAAACATCCTCGACTACCGCCTCGGGCGTGTTAGACTGCTCCAAAGGTACCGAGTGTGGGTAATTTTTCGAATGCCCGAACAAATTGATGTGTATTATTTGTTTTATAAGATTATGTTTTATTTGTTTTATAAAATGATGTTTTGTATATGATTTTACTAATGACCGGTCATTAGAATTGGATAATGACCGGTCATTATCCAAATTATGCGTTAGGCAAAATAATTACCTGGTCACGTGTACGCTTTCAACCAATCATTTGATTAGAATCCATGTTATCATCTTATAATGGGCTCTCAAGGGGAAGTTGACACCATCCCGGTGTTTTTATCCAATAACAAGAGTTGCCAATCACCAGGATTAGCCGTCATGTTTATGACCAACATACCTCTTGTAATACTCTGCATTTTCCATCAATTGACCCATAAGGAAAAGTCATTATCTTACATTTCCCTCATCCAAAACACTCTCCTAGATGTTTTGATGGGACAACAGGATTGCTGTGTCCGAGATTTGTACACACATTAATGGTATATCCACCAAGTTTGGTGTCAGCGAATTATGACCTACTGCACATTGAAACTGACGACCATTTCCTTTTAAGATTACATGGACAAAACACTGAAGAAACTATTTCAAACTTAAATTATGTGGGGCATCATACATAAAAAGCAAGATCAAATACAATCCCCAAACCGGACATAGCTTTTCTTAAAACCACATACAATCACAAATTGTGTACTATAGTTTGATATTCAGAGGTGTGTTTACTGACGAAATACAGTCAAACCTGCTTTAGTGACCACCTGTCTACAAAGACCACCTGTCTACAACAAGCACATTTTTTTGTTTTCGTTGAAAATGGTTTCTCATTGAAACATGTACTAAAGGAACCTGTCTACAAAGACCACCTGTCTACAAAGACCACCTGTCTACGAAGACCACTTTTTTGTGTTTCCCTTGGGCGGTCGCTGTAGACAGGTTTGACTGTACAATCACATGACTTACCGTTGAAGGCAACTGAGAGTATTTCTGCCGTCTACTTGGGGGCGCTGTTCTAGCTCGTGGGTTATAGCGACCATTGCCATCTAATCCAAGCTGTATGAAGAACCATGCACTATCTAACGCTCCTGTATTCTCAATGTCATACCTAAGAAAAAGAGACAATTTCCAAATTATTATAATTGGTATAATAGAAAGAATAATAAAGTGAATGAAATAAAGCCCAACCACCAAAAAAAAGTAAAGTATAATTTAAAATACCGGTACTCAATTGGGAACTACAATATACATGGAACACAAAAACGTGTTAAAAATGAAAATAGAGAGAAGACCCTCTGAATATGAAATGCATAAAGGGATCATTATTATCGAGGAGGCGCGATAGCTCAGTCGGTAGAGCAGTGGTCTCGTAATCTGGTGACCCGGGTTCAAAACCAAGGAGATGCGCTAGTGCCCTTTGGTAAGGCATTAATCCTTATTACCAGGTACCTTGAAGAGGACCTTAAGCCGTCGGCTGTCTGGTTGCTTACTAACAAGCATTTATGCTTTCTTAGCAGTCAGGTAAAATAAGCGCCACCACAATATTGACAAGAAATCTGCTTAGTTGTTCTAGAAGGTCCATATTATCCCTAAGAAACAACAATAACTTCCATTGTCAGGTTTATCAGAAAGAAATGTATTTCATGCCTAATCTATTCATTGATAACTGAACTATAACGTGACGGCTGAGAAGTAGTATAGTGATCCACTAGTCTTTCTAGTGTGGGTTCATATCCCACCGCTGCCACCAGTACATTGACCCCCTCAGGGTTTCTAACCCACAGCACTGACCAAATGAAGGAGAGACAATCTTCCACAAAATCTTATAGCTGTCCATTTAAAGCGGGACTGCACTACTTGTAGCTACTTGCGCCCTCTATACAGCCAACATTGCCCAAGAGGTACCCATTGATCCCCCATGGTCCCCTTTTCCTTATGTTAATTGCAGGGAAAAAAATTATATTTATTTTTCGGGGGCTATACTTTTCAACCTTGCCTGCATGAAAATAACATTCTAAAATTTCTTTTCCATTGAACTCTATGCAATTTAAGGGGGCTCTTTTCTGATTTTCTGGGGCTCTTTTGACCATTGTGGGGGCTATTTCGCCCTGAGCCCCCATGTATTTTTTTCACTGGTTAATTGAGCGCCAATTTAATGAGATAACCACCTGCCAGTGATCATGCAGGGAGGTCTAATCCCTCCTGGCCAAACTTGTGCAGATAGGGTTTAATGCGTTAGTGACTCAAAAAGGTGATGGCAAAGAAGATTTGGAGTTAAAATGACAGTGACTGAATACCATGACAACCCACATGAGGATTGCATGACGCAGAGTAGAGTGTAATGTCAAAAATAATATCTACCTAAGTAGTGCAGTCCCGCTTTAAATTAAGTCAGAAACTGACCTTGTATTCTGAGTAACATTGAATTTACCTTCCAAACCTTTTTGCCCCCTCCAATTTAAAATTATTTCATACATGTTTTTGTATTTTTTTGTCTTTATATTGTGTTTATCGCTGTATTTTGTGATATCTTTAACTAATATATACTCATTAATATAAATTATAATATTCTGGGGAACTTTTTTAATCAAGGCCACCATGGGCTTTTCCTTTTTTCTCCTATTTCATTTGAAGTTATTGTATAAACTGAACATTCTTTGTATGTATTTATACTTATGAAAATGAAATGAATAAACAAATAAATGAACAAACCTAGACCATAATTTTGTCATCTCCTCCTCATCAAGATGCCCTCCTAAGAGAGCCAAACATTCCTGAAGCTGAAGACCAAGAACTGTTCCTCCTGGTTCAAAGCAGGCTGGTGCTAGGTACTTCCTAATGTCAAAATCACTGAAAAAATAAAGAGAATACAAGAAGTCAGGAATAACACACACTACTATATTTATGATGCATACATATAAAATGTACATTCAAAGATATCAAGATGTGGTAAAAATTATTTAAATCTTTTGCCACAGTACTACCATAACTGGACAAATAAAAGAGAATAAAAGAAGTCAGGAATAATACACACAACTATATTTACAATGCATAGATGTAAAATGTACATTCAAAGATATCAAGATGTGGTAAAAATGCTTTCTTTTTTTGCCACATGACCTTAACACCATTCTTCGATAACCAAGTGTAATTCCAGATGAATAAAGCATAAGAGTTCGAACAAAATGTCAATGACAAATAATATTGAATTTTTAGAGAGCACATGAAGCTGATACCATTTAAAACAACAAAGGTGATGTGTGTAGTGCATGAGATTTCATGCAGAGCATTATAGGCTATACTGCTACTATTTCCAAGGACAAAAAGGAATACAGATTGTAAAGACTACTAAAAGACAATGTGATTGACTTGCCATGACCTGGCATGCTATGATAGTAATAAATGTACTCCGTGGGGCTCAGAGATAATAATAATAATAATAGTGAACATTTATAATGCTCCATGTCTGTCAAAAATCCTGGCGCAGTTGTGTGAAAATTGTATAATTGTGGGCCCATATCTATATTTAAAGCTTTTTCATTATTACCTGTGCTTGCATTTCTCTTTCAGCAATGCATTCCCATATACTGCAGTACATTTCTGATGAGGAAGAGCCCTGTCTTTATCTCGGAGGTGCTCCTCGGGGTGTAACTTGCGCCTCTCAGCCGCCACTCTCTTTTTTGCAACAGGACTCAACCACTCCCGCTGAACGACCTAATATCAAACACAATTGCAGAAGTTTTTGTCAATGCTACACGGATGCAATATACAGTGAAACAAAATTCTTAGCATCTATTGAGAGCTATAAGGCAATAACTTGTAGAGGTTTTGTGGTCTAGTGGACAAGTCACCCGACTGCAGATCACAAGGTACAGGTTCAAATCCCAGCCCGGCACTAACGTCCTTTGGCAACACTATATCTACATTTGCCACTCTCCACCCAGGTTGCATTGTGAGCATCTGTAAAATGACACCCGGCTGGAATGCTCCCCAGGAAGTGGAAAATGTGCATACATCGTGTGGGGGCAAGCCTGAATCCGATGACCGAGGTAATAATATATATGTAAAGTACTTAGAGACATGATTGATGTATTAAGCGCTACATAACAGCGGAATATTTTTATTATCAACTTTGTGAAAGGACATAGATTTATACCCTTCTGACTCTCAGCTGAGAGAGAGTGTACAGGAACAAGGAACTATGGATACACCGTAGGAGTTACAGTGTATATATATTCTTATAAGAAATGTGTTATCGTCCAAACATAGATATGCATGTACAGAACATTGTATACACTCTTGTAATCATTTGTTTGGAGCCAGAAGGGCGTTCACTCGTATGTACTGTACCTTAACACCGAGTTAATACCCTTTTGGCTCAAAAAAGACGAAATCAAATAGAGAATTCAGTTGAAATTGTATTAGACTGTTAGGACATCATGTTCACATGTGTGTGTATGTCCTGCCAAACCTGTATCACATATTACATGTACAAAAAGAATCTTTAGTGTTCTTTAATTGAAAGTAATACAGTCAAACCTGCTTTAGTGACCACCTGTCTACAAAGGCCACATTTGTTGTTTTCCTTAAAAATGGTTTCTCATTGAATCATGTACTAAAGGAACCTGTCTACAAAGATCACCTGTCTACAAAGGCCACTTTTTGTGTTTCTCTTGGGCGGTCACTATATAGACAGGTTTGACTGTATCAACAAAAGACAAATGAACTTACCTCTGTATCTCTAAAGCAGGCAATAAAATCATCAAATGTAAGAGTGTCATCTTTCTCCAGCCCAAGTCTGTAAAAAACAAAAATTATTTGATTATATAATTGTTGAGCAATGAAAGCCATCAGAAAGGTGGAATGTACAGTACAAATCTTATTGTCTTATTATCTTGCAGAGCATGGCATATACTGTAAGGGTTCATATTGCTGCAGGTTCATCATATCATATATACATTCTCATTTACCACAAAACTTTAGGGGAGGCGCGATAGCTCAGTCGGTAGAGCAGTGGTCTCGTAATCCGGTGACCCGGGTTCGAAACCAAGGCGATGCGCCATTGCCCTTTGGTAAGGCATTAATCCTCATTACCAGGTCCCTTGGAGAGGACCTAAAGTCGTCGTCCGTCTGGTTGCTTACTAACAAGCATTTATGCTTTCTTAGCAGTCAGGTAAAATAACCACCACCATTCATTGTACAAACTGCAACATACATGTAGACCCAATTATACAAGCAATTTTTCAAGATTTAAACAAAATAAAAATTGATATTGTACAGTTTTGCACCTGCAGGTAGTCTTGATATGTAATACTAGTAGTTAATCCAACAATGCTATGCACCATGAACCATTTTTATTGGAAACTGAATGTAATGCAGCCTATAAGCTGCAATGTTTAGTCATTCAATCAGTAATTTTAAAGCCTGTCTGTACTAGTTTGGCCAGGGGGATTAGACCTTCCTGCAAGGTCGATTAACATAAGAAAAAGAGGATCATGGGGGGCCAACAGACATCGATTAGGCATTATTTGCTATATAGAGGGCTTAAGTACCAGTAGCTATAAGTAGTGCAGTGGGGCTCTAAAGTCTTACCTGTGCAAAAGCCGTGCTACATCTTCATGAGTGATGTAACCAATAAGAGGGTAGAGAATCTGACCCATTGCACTCTTTGACACGCGACCTTTGCCCTGAGGGTCATGACCTTTGAACATCTGACGAAGGCCATGGAAACCTGAGACAAGTTTGACCCGTAGCACCTGAATCAGCTGTCAAAAAGGAAATCAAATAGGGGGTATTGCATCATTGAAGGGAAATTCAACCTTAATAACAAAGAACTCTAAAAGAAAGCAGAAAGATCAGAGAAGATCGAAGGCTGATGAAAATTTGAACAATTTGAACAGCTTTTAACAATCATGCTTCTAAAAAATGTGTGAAGTTCAGTCCTCATACATTGCTGCATTGCGTATTCATACACATACTTCCACAATCAACAGTTTTGCAATTGTTTTTTTGATTAACATTGGGGCTTTGGGCCCATCTTAAAATAGCATTGGATACATATTACGTTTAAACATATTGCGTAATTCACAGTTTTTTAATCTTCTTTTTGTTTCTTCTTTTTACATGCCTGTTAACTCATGAATTATTCAAAGCCCTCTAAAGTGTTGGGAGGCCCAAATTTGCCCAAAATATGATGGCAAAATTTCATTAAATGTTATCATAATGTGAAAGAGGATGTCATGTGTTTGAAGACAAATATTGATAAAAGAATACATAATTTGGGTTTTCTGTCGTACGCAGAAACCACAATTTTGTATTCTTTCATCAATGTTCGACTACAAACACATTTATTTTTAAAATCCTTGCAGAAATGGGTCTCAAATGACATCCTCTGTTACATTATGATACAATTTAAGAGAAAATTTGCCATCAAACTTTAGGGGCTCCCAACACTTTAGAGGACTGGACAATTGTAAAGTTGAAAAATAGACATGAAAAACATGGTGAGCATCCCCATAGCAATGTTGCTGGAGGGTATTTGCATGCACCTCTTCCGAATCGTCCTCACTGCTGTTCCTGTAACCGGTATAAATACCATTCATCCTCGGTCAGACAGCGCAGAAGGCTTACAAAGCATTTTAAGACCACCCTTTTCAAAGTGGGAAGAAAGCTTTTATTGACCGTTCTGTCGTATGAATAGCATAGCACGACCCAATTAATTGTTTGGCATTTATTGATTTTTGTCTCTCCTTGACAAGGTCCAGTGGGTGGCATATATACTCGAGAATAAAATGGCATTTGATTTTGTTGGCCACTTGTCTACAACTGTATCAGAGACGCTTTTTTCTTTTCTCTTTGTTTATTGCAAGTTTTGCAACACTTTGTTGATTAAATTAATGTCTTGTTTAGAACTTTCAATATTTTAAGACAAAACCTATCTAATTTGCTTCATATCATGCACTAGATTTACATAAAACATCAAATGGATTGTATAGTCACATCTTGCACATTCATACAATGTTATATCACTTCTTGCATTTATGTGGAATTTAAATTCATTTATTGATTTTCTATCATGGTTTTAGTGCAATAGTGTGGCCTTGTATGGTCCCTCCTCGTTCAAGGGCATATACATGTAATGTAATTACATTCGCTCATAGTACACTCAGCAGACAAACATAGCTTGTTCTGGAAGATGATCGTGGCTCCAGTTTTTATCTCACTCATTCATGTTTAGCAATCGTATCAAATATATTAATTTCCATTAAGTAGGCCCACTATACATTCAATGTTTTGTGTTCCAGCACTTGACTGTAATTAACCGATGTTTATCCCTGCTTGTAATATCAAGCCATTAGCATTTAGCAATTAATGACAGTTTTCAAGTGTTCTGGTCGAGCAAAGTGCAATGTACATAATTTTAATGTCAACTTTGCATGGCTCTTGAGAAGAGTCAAATAAAACTGTCATGCCTATTAAAGGGCAGTTCAGTGACAGTACCCCACTAACGTGTATGTTATAAAAAATGAACACGTGGGATCATGCCAATGATCTCATACTTATGACAGTTTTATAAGACAAAATGCTGCACTGCCCTCTAAAGCAGATGTTGTAACTTAATTAACCCGGGGCAGTCAGAATATATTACTGTTTACATTTGTGACCAGAGTTCCCCCCCCCCCCCCCAAAAAAAAAATGAAATCAAATACCCATTAGTCAAAATCACACCTTTTTCAGTTTTAATTTATTATTTTTTGGGCTTCTTTTTTCTCAAAACAATTATCCCATAACATAACAAGGTCTACCACAATAAGAGGCTGCACAAAGTCCAGGCTAAGCTAATGATAGGGGAAAAAAGGTACTCTAAATCTGTGTTAACAAACTAAACATTTTCCTTGTTGTTAGTCTACACGACACCCAAATGAAATGCATCACCCACCACAGTTTTCTCACTGTTTCGGGGGGTCAGGCATGTATACAGAAATATATTTTGACTGTTCCCCTCCCCCTTCCCCCCCCCCCCCCCCCCCCCCCCCCCCCTTCTCCACTCTGGCGTTCTTCGGTTACCCACCTCATCCGGATCTCTTGAGTATTTTGTGAGAAATTCAGCACTGCTCGGTACCTTGGCTGACTTGGCTCGTCTTTCTCCTGGCCCCTGCTCATGTGCTACAGAAAAAAGAAAAAAAAAAAAAAAAAACACATAATATTTCAACCGTTTAAATAATTACATTTCTGATATTCTTGATGAATATTACTGGAAAAAAAGAGAAAATTAACCAAATATGTTCGGTTCAATAAGTAAAATTATTCATGCTTATATAACGTTTTTATGATAATGCCTTGTACTTTTTTTTCTCTCTCTTTCTCTCTTTCTCTCTCTACTCATATATATATATACATATAAAAGCAGGCCAGAAGGGCTTTATGGCCATATCTGTTTTCCTTCCACGTAGACCTTCTCTGGGCTTTAATGGTTTATTTGTGTGATGCTTACTTTTTATTGCAGCTAGAATTACATGAGGTTAGTGATTTTATTTGAAGCATATGGTTTTCGAAATGTATCATAATATCAATTATCTATATTATATGAGAATGAGATCTGAATATTCATGAAATGTTCATGATGTCATATTAATTATAAATATATTAATATTGTATTTTTCACATGGGTAGTGTTAAACTTATTGGCCCGAATTTGTCGACAAACCTAGGTATGTGAATTCGGGCCAATATATTTGTTTATATCATCACTTTAAATTTGTTCTATTCTAAAATCAATCTTCAACAATAATCTCTTCTCGTGTACCTGTATCCCGGCCCACCCACTCAGAGGTTGGAATGACCGCATGCGTGTTGCCAAAATGTCCGGTAAAGGGGTACTTTTCGTGCGACAAAGTCCGGCCCGAGAATTGTAAAAAAAGGGGTGTATTTGACTTTTCACCCGGAGATTTCTTTAAAAAGGGGGTGTTTTTCTTTTTTTCTCTCATCTCTTTGGACTCCTGAGAAATTATTCCGAATTTAGGGGGGTACATTGAGCATTTTTCCTGATTTAGGGCGGTCTCCAAGGCAGGAAAAGCCTGCGAAAAGCCCGCGAAAGGGGGGTTCGGAAATGTTGGCAGTCCTCAGATAGGGGGTGCTTTCAAAAAGAGGGTACGAGCATATGCGTACCCTAAATAACACTGAGTGGGGGGGGGGGGGGGCCGGGACCTGTATCTATATAGCGGGCAGCGCACAAATTATATAATCATTAATTACACATGAATACTACTGTATTTACAAAATATGGGCATATTATATCAATCTTAACAAATTAGAATGGCCATTAATTGTGCCATTATAATATTCCATTCCAAGCTTGAATGTTAACTTTCATTTCTTGCATGTTACATCACTCAGGGAATTAAGATTTTGTTGGTTAAGAACTGCAATGAAAGGCCAAACAATGTTTATCTTTTCACAAATAATGTACTACCATTAACATTACCTGGAGGCCATGTCATCATTCTTGAATGTTTTTGCTTCTTTGATCGTTTATTTTCTTTCCCTCCGTCCTTCTGCAAAGGAGGTAGATTATGGTCTGGTTCATCCCATGCATGGAGACCGACTACGGATGCTCGACCTGCCTGAGCTAGAGGCGGAGTCCTCGCCTCTCTCCCGCTGGAGTTCTGACGGGGCCGGAGGCTCATCACGGAATCTGGACGATTGGATCCAGTAACATTCATTGATTTTCGGTCCCCAAGTCGAGACATGGGGTGCTCGATGTTCGGAAGATTTTGTTGCTTGAAACCAGAGGCATTCCGTTGGTTGCTCACTATTCCAGTCGCCATTTCTGCAATATTTATTAACTTCAGTAAAGCAAGCGACCGCGATCTTCCTTCGCTCCACACACACACCGCGCCGAGTAATTCGTATCACAAAAACCACATTTTACATCTAATCACGCTAAAATGTGATTGTACTCCCCTTCTCCTTCTTATTACAGAATATGTCCTGACCTTTTCCTTAGCTGTCAAATATTCTCGTCTTCCACGCTCATTACAAAATATCTACGATAAGGTGTGTATAATTGGAAGTTAACGATATATCTCACCGCTGTGGTAAATATTTACTGTAAAACACATAAATCCGCTTACATAGGGCTTGCACGTTCAATAAACGAAGCTTAGCGGCTCGGCCTCCTCCACAAAGAAAATCGCGAAGAAGCGTAGACTCTTCCATTCATTGAAGGGAAATCAAGGACAAAAATATATCAAAATTACAGAACCCTTACAATAAATTCTCATTAATGTTAAGATTTGACATCAAAACAATTATAATTTTACACTAACTGTCCTATAATTTAAAATGTTAATACTATAATGGTGATTAAGGCCATATGGTTCTGTTTTTGTTTCTTTTTTACCCTAAATAAAAATGAACGAGTCCTGTTGTCACTTGGTAACCAAAGTGGCAACGCCAGACGTATGTATAAGCACGTGTGTGTTTAGACACAGCGACAGGTGAATGTCGTTCAAGGGGGTGGGGTGGAGGTGTGTAGAGAGTAAATGGTATTTTCAACACACTTTCATTGTCACGCCTTGCCATTTCGTAAATATCGACCGCTAAAGGGGGCAAGAGCGCATTTCTCTTACTAATTAATATATTTATCAAAAACTGTTTACAGTCATTAATTTGACAAATATTAATTTCCTTTAACCCATGATGGTTCCATCAGAGAGTTGGAATATCCCTGGAGTCGTAAGGCATAATAATAGCCCGCATATATATAATTATATAGGTCGCATACATTATGACCCGTTCGCCTATACGAAACCAAGATGCAAAACTCAGTCTGACATAGAGGTGATGGATTCAAACTTTGACAAAATTGAAGAAGGGGGGGGGGGGGGTAAATGGGAACGACATCTCCTAAATGATAAAAGCTGAAAATCTCCGGGGAAAACAATAACAAGAACAAAACAAATTACACATCAACCAAAATTAAACTAAACAAAAAAAGTGCGTATATTTTACGAATAGTAGGCCTACCCTGTTCAATTGGGCCAAAATTTCCGGATGCTCAATAATTAAAATGAACAACGCCATCCCATGAAGAATCAAAGTCCACATAAACACCGCTGCTATAATTATAATTCAAACGAACAAAGTGCCCGTGTATTCCTTTTCTGTCCATACAATACTATTGGCCTTAAAAATTGACAGTGGTCGCGAAACACATTGATACTGCTACTTGGATTACAATTTTCATTTGTATTCTTCACTTACCCCCCCCCCCCCCCCCCCCCTCCCCCACGGTTGTCGAAAATAAATTGAATATGCTGGATATAGAACAAACATGCATAGATAAGGATTCGCTCTCCCTCTCTCTCTCTCTCCCTCTCTCTCTCGCTCTCTCTCTCTCGACTCTACATCTATTCATCCATCTCCCCCCTCTCTCTCTCTTTCTTCCCCCCTCTCTCTCTCTCTCTCTCTCTCTGCTTCCCTTCCTCTCCCTTTACTTCCCGTCCTTGACCCACCTTTCTCTCTCTTTGTGACTTCCAATTTCTCCTCATTCCGTTTCTCACTTTTTTTCTTTCGCTCTATTTTCTCCTCTTCCTCTTCCATTTCAAATTTCATATTCCCAGTTACTACCCCTTCCCCATCTCTCATTGCTGTCGTTATAATCATTAATATTATTATTAGGCCCCCTATCATTATTACTGTTATTAATTATTTATTCGGCATTCAAAAGATATAAAACAGTAAAGACAGCATAAGATATAAACTAAGAACTAATGAATCAGCTTCCCTCGCCGCACTTCCTCAAGTTGCCTGGAAGGGGGGGGGGGGGGAAGTGAAATTCCTATGACCCTTGGCTTTGGGCCCTTCCCACCATTGTAGTTGTTGTTGTTGTTGTTTTTGTTGTTGTTGTTTGGCAATACGGATGGAGCAGTAATTATGGCTCACCCCTCGATCCGCGGCAGATAAGAATAGAGGTCAATACCGCAAGACATTTAAGACGTGGATTTGAAAAGTAGGTTGAAACTGGAAAAGGTGCAAGGTATGATTTTTTTTGTTTTTTTGTTGATGAACATCATACTTCGAGGGGCGTCGCTGGAGGGGGTGACATCCACAACTTTACAAATATAGATCTACATTTCGCCGAATTTTTTATTTTTTTCTAGATTTTTAAATGGCTATCTACCTGAAAATATGTTTGTTATCATCAATTAAATGTAAGTGCGTGAAGTTTTCCAACGGATACCGAATTTGCAAATGTTTGTAATGTTTGTAACTTGATTGTCGTTTCTCAATTTCCTTCTGTATCGAATCCTGATGCCACTGGCAGCCCCTTCCCTACAGATGGGCCAGACAGAGATTAAATCGACTCAATTTTGGTATCCCTTTTTTTGGAGGGGGGGGGGCATTTCAAAGTCGATAACAATTGTTTTCATGAATTTTTTGAAGTGATTTGATGGTGTGCACTCTCGGGACAGACTTTTCGCATGATTGGCGCACCAAAGTTTGCATGGCGTAATCGCGAAAAAACTGATAGCGCTTTGATGACCCTTAATTCATTGTGACGTCACGTTTCTGAATTGCAAGTTGATGTTGCTGGATTAATATACAAGTTTCAAACAAAGCATTTCCGTTCAAAAATAGTAAGATTGAAAGGAGTAATCTACGATAAGAAAGAAAGAAAAATGCTGACACAAAGGCTGATCCGATAGCTGGACGTTTTAGAAACAAATAACTTCGTATTAATCTTATTTCTTTTCTTTTTACGTAAAAGCTTGAAAATTTAAAATGCAGCAATATCCACCCCAATAAATACCACCAAAACCGTCTTATGGGCAACCACAAGAAGCAACGCAGCAATATGTATATGTCCAACCTCTACCACAGCAGCAACAGGAACGTTGTAGTGGATATTCTGAACATTATAATATCAAAGCAGGTGAGATTATCTGATGATGGAGTTCTAAAAATCGTTTATTTACTTTTAAAGACCACACATACTACGTGATTGTTTGTACAACGTAGCATGTACTGACTTGATTTCAATTGTCTTTAATTCATTTATGAAAAGTTAGCTAACCCCACAGTCAAAAATATTAGGGATGGGAGTTAGGGTTAACTGGGACAAGGTAGAATTGGGGCACCTCCTAATGAAGAAAAACAATCACCAAAAAAACAACAACAACAACACCGTACAAAAGTAATAAGCGCTTGGCAACTATAGTTTAAATCATTCTAAACGTCATGACAATCCTAGCCTCAAAGGCCCGAATTCACAAAGGAGGTTTGTCGACAAACCGAGGATTATGTACGTCATTTGACGCGTTTTGACGCGTTTTTTTTCAAACCTGGTTTGTAAAAACGCGTTGAAACGCGTCATATGACGCACGAAAACCAAGGTTTGTCGACAAACCTCCTTTGTGAATTCGGGCCAATGTGTTTCCCTCAGCAAGTTTAATCGGTTATTATACACTCACGTTCTCGATTTGCATTCCATTTCAATAAGGTCGTGCTACCGGCATCGTCCAGCTTCTTCTCGGTTTCACCATCACCTTCGTCAACGTCCTTTCCTTCGTTTACGGTCATAGGGGATATCCCAACCAAGGGTCACCCATCGGAATCGCCATCCTCTTCGTTATCCCCTCGGGAATCATCGGCATCACGACCAAATCCCGACGCTCCAGCCTGATCATCGCCTATCTCGTGATGTCCATCTTCGCCACCATCATCGGTTTCGTCGGCGTGGTCAACGAGGGTTTGGCCGCCGGCTTGTTCTCCTACCAGTTGGTCTGCCTCGGTAATTACTTCTGCTACTGGGATTCTTTCGAAGTCGCCGTCATCCTCCACTCCGTCTGCGCTGCCCTTCTCTTCATCGAGAGCGTCGTCGCTATCGTTGCCTCGGTGTATTGTTGCAGAGGGCTGGTATGTTGTCGGGGATGTTGCTGTCACAGCGGTGACGGGAACTCGACGACGACGCCCGCTGCGATGAGCACCGGGACGGCTGTGTACTTCCACCAACACGCTGATGGAACTGTAGTGCACACCCAACCGGAGACATCAGTTGTAAAAACGGCGAACCCCGTCTAGATCATAATTTAGAATCAACCACTCAGTTTTGGCAAATTGGTCCCTGACAAGCCTTTTCCCCCAAAACACAACAACTTTACACTTTTTGTTGTTTGTGGTCATGTTACCATGTTTTCTTCCAGTTCAATTTTTCGATCAATTTAACAGGGAATAGTTTGTATCATGAGGTTTAGAGGAGAGATTAATAATTAGAGTATAGCGCTATATAGGTGGATGATTTTCATAGGACAAAGTATGAGCTTGCACACTGTTTACTGCCATCTTTTCGGCAAAAGTAGAACTTGGAGCTAAATTTGAATTCCCATTACCATCTCCAATAACCAATTAGGAGTAAGATGTATCATGTAGGCTTAAGTTATAGCATACAGTCTATAAGCGGGTCTTAATAAAATTAATGTTGCAAAGCCGCGGACCACTACCGTACAAGTTTCGGTCAATACTGTTAGAATAGAATACATGTAGAATATAACCTATACATAGGCTTAGGAAGATTTTAATTATTGGGCGGGGGGGGGGGGGGGGGGCTCGGTTGTAGGCCTCAGTGAGGCGCGATATAGGGGTATCTTCTTTTCTCTTCTCTTTATGAAGTATTGGGGGCTCATGGATACTTTACCGCCCCCTAAGCCCGGGTTCCTAAGCCTATGCTTTTCTCTGCTCTTTATTCAATATTCGTAGCTCGTCAATGGGATGCCACTCTATAAAGAGAACAACTTGGAAAAACAATATACTCAGTCTGGCTTATAAAATAGTAAGGTATCATGATTTTTTGTGTGTGGTTAAATCACTATATTTGGGGGATTTCAATGAAAATGAAATAAACGCTATCCTTTTATTTCTTTTGATTTGCTTTATTGTGAAAATATTTGAAATACATGTATAAAATGCAGAATAAGGCAAGGTGATTGTAAATCGTGAAATAAAATATAACGCAAGAAATCATCAGTAAGCGTGTACGTGTTTTAATGACTTACCAAGATTTGCCTTGGAATTATAGAGAAGAGGAGGAGAAGGAAAAGGAGGAGGAGCTAGGGGCGGGGGGAATGGCAATTTTTTTAAAAATAAATATAAAGGACATAATTATAGCCGGGTCAGGATCGACGAGGTAAGATAAGACAGGGCCGAATTGGGGGGGGGGGGGGGGGGGGGGGGTGCAGCGAAAGTAAATTTTGTATAGTCCCATCCCATTTACTTCATTAAAAAACAAAACAATGTGCATTTCTTAGTTTCACTGTTGGTTAACCCTCCCAAATTTTGAAACTTGGGCCTTAATATATATTATGTAGATTTTGATACCACTTTTAGAATCCTATGACCTTGATCCCCAGTCAGCTTATCGATCCTTGAAAATATTCAACGTTTAGAGCACGACTGATCACTCAAAATGATCATAGATCATTGATGTACTATAAAGATCGTTATATGACACTCTTTACATGTCACACAAATAATCTCCCTGTGCCACTTGTTATATTCATCATGGAAAAGATAATACAAAAAGGTTTCAAAATAATTCAACTGTTTCCAGTGCAAGGTCAGAAATCTAGTTTGCTCGCTCGATTTTCTCTCTTGCAAATGAATATTCATATCACATTCAACTGCAAAGCCCCTCTAAAGTGTTGGGAGCCCCGAATTCGCCAACATTTGATGGCAACAATTCACTTAATATATTATAATGTGAAAGAGGATGTCATTTAAAACACACTTCTGCAAAGATTATCCCCCAAAAAAATATGTTTGAAGACAAATATTGATAAAAGAGTACGTAATTTTTCAGGGGGTAATACATGGATACCCCTGGACATTTTCATTTTATATTTTATAAAAAATACACCCTTATATTATTATTAATTTCTTATATTAGAATACGATGCCCTACGAAAGTTTTTACCAATGTTTTAAACTTCAACAAAATATCAAAATTACAAAAATTGAACATCGCAAACGTTATACATTTTGAAAACTATTCAGATGGCACATATTTTGGAGATACTTTATCTCGAAATTAATATCGGTCTGAAAACTAGAGTATATATTTTTTACTATGGTTTGTCTGCCTCTCTCTCTGTTGTTGTCCCTCCGTGGCAGATTACCCATCCCTTCTAGGAGTTTACAATGTTGGAAATAAACTCGTATGCAGTTTAGTAAAGTGGAAAAGGCTGACACATTTATAAATTTGGCATATATATTCTCATAAAATGTTCAAATAAAAAAAATGATAACTCCCTGTTCAGGTGAATTTGTTGGAGGTTTTCTTGTCTTTTGCCAACCATACTCTACCCAATAAATGACATGTAATGGCCCTGCCCAGGCCCATCGACTAAAAAGTTATGACAGAGATAATTTATGGCAGGGTCGGAAGCATCATATTAATAGTCAGGATGATATGTCCTTCATCATTCTTGACAACAACAGTTGTCCTTGATCTTGGCAAAGAGGGCTTCGTGAAACACGTATAGCTAGCAGCTAGCTAGCGCGGACATGCAACGCTGATTTAGTACATTGATGATTTAGTCAAGAAGTCACACTCACAGGCCCAAATGTAAACAGGCAGCAAGAAGAAGTTGAGGGAAAAGGGATATCTAGAAGAGACAATTAGATTTGCAGCGTATTTCAGAGCGTTCCTGAAGTAAGTTATTGAATGAAACCTAAATATAATGTAATGTAAGGGATGAGACAGAGTTGTGAAAGCTTATTTATCAGGATAAATTGTCCTGTTCGGTCCCACGTGTGCATGCTCGTGTTAGCACTGGTTACCTGTGGTAGGAAGTTAAATTCTCCTTCTTCTTCTTCCTCGGTAAATCACTATGAACATGACTGACAATGGAAGCGGACAAAATATACAGTTCCTCAGGTAGACAAAGGAACATCTCTTCACTGCTATTATGTAAAAATGTGTAGAACAGGTGTCACATGCATAGACTATTCACCTTTTTACATAGGCCTAAATACCCTAATCAATAGGTCTAGCAGTGAAGGGATGTTCCTTTGTGTACCTGAGGAACTGTATATTTTGTCCGCTTTCATTGTCAGTCATGTTCATAGTGAATGCTACTTCATACAACGAAGATTACGCACTGCAGTGTGGTGTGTGCCATGTCCAAAATGTGTGTAGGCCTCAATCCAGGTGCAAAATATATATATACAGTGATGTGCTGTTAAAAACGTGGACAGCGATCCTGGCGATGTGCTGCCATCAGTTGGATGCTTCCTTCAATTCTCATACTATTCACATTTTGGCGCTTGTTCATAACTGTAACCATACTATCGGACCCCTTACACCGGCGTGGAGATACCTTACTATAACACAACAAACATCATATAAATCTAGAGTAAAGGATAGGCACATTCATGGGGCACTAGAGGGCGCTTCGCGCTCGTACGAAAATCTGAATGGCCTTGCTGCGGTGGGTCGGCAATAATCAGCCCAAAACTTGGATATGGGAGAGTGGAAGGATATATCTTTTTTATAATGTTATCTGGTCTTACCCTTAACCATCCTATGTTTAATCTATGTAGAAATAACATGCGAGTACGATAAGAGAAACATCGGGCCCATTACTGATGCAACTTTTGAAATATTAGCCTAGAAATGACCACCAAACGGAAAAAAATGACATTTTTCCCCGACAAATCTTCATAAAATCTGAGTTATAAACAAGTCACATCTAGGTACACTAATACAAATACGATTTTCTGAAAATTAAGGTATGATTTATTAAGTTTCTTTCAAGTATATTTCTGCGCATTGCAGCGCCAATATTCTACACTGCTTCAAAATCACCCTTGAAATTTTTTTTTCCAACAAATTTGTTACGAGGTCCGCGAGTGTTCCCCGTTCCTTGCGTGTTGAAAGTTTGGTAATACATAGTTTCCATTGACTCGCGCACGAAAAAATGGTCGAAAACAAAATGTCAAATGAAGAAATAAACAAGCTTTTGTATAGTTATAAGAGTTCTACTGAGGTTTCTTTGTCGATTTAATTTATTTTATAGTCTCAATTAGAATTCAGAATTATCTCACTGAAAAGTTAAGAAACCGACGATGTTCTCGATCGTAGTTATTTTCATTTTGCCAGCAGCCGATCTAGCGTTGTTTGGGCAAAAAGCTAGGCCGCTGCCTACCCACCGCGAACCTTTCCGAGTCCCGCTAAAATGGCGCTCTGCGGAGCTCCGCGGCTGCGTTGGTATCGCTGCAAACTCTCAGCCGGCTAGCTCCCCACGACGGACCATTCGCGGTATGGCGAGAGTGTGTGTGTGAGGTATGATTTTGGATTCGAGAACGCACGTAATGCAACCGTGCGCGTCATTTTCAGCTGTCGAATGTATACGACCAATTTTACATGTACGATTTTTAGTACAGATACTTGGTCAGTTTTCTTCTTATATCTTTGGTTTTACAACATTTAAAAATATAATTTCTTCAAATTTGCTCCTGACTCGGTTCAGACTAATTGTATGATGTGTTTTCAAGTCAGTTTTTTGAATATATTTTTTTGCATGAATTTGCCTATAAAGGACAACCAAAAAATTAATTTTTTTTTTACGAGGGCTCTTTTCAGATTTTCCCTTAAAAAAATAGCCCCCCTTAATTATTTTGCGGTGGCTATTTTGGAGCTCAGGGGGGCTTTTTTTTTTAAAGGTTCTATTTTTTTAAAACACGGTTTTACCTTATTAAATTCCAAGCAAAGGCAAATATAGATACAATTGTAGCGTACATATGTCATGTAGAGTATTGCAGACATTCAGATACCCATGATTTATTCACTTTGTGTTAAACGTGTGGCTTTATGAAGTACATATACATGTAGAGTAGAGTCTCCGGTTTGCGGCATAGCCCGGTTTGCGGCCAGGGGTATCACTTTTCAAAATAAAATCAAAATGACTCGATAATAATCATTGAAACCTACCGTGGATTCCCCGGTAAGTTCTGCGCTGCCGAAAACGTCCGTAGCAGATGCTCCTGTCGGTACGGAGTATCCGTCAGCGATGTCGGAAATCTACGGCACCAGTCGGCGATGAAAATTCCAGCAGGTGCTTACTTTTAAGTTAAGAGATCGAGGCATGACGAGATCAATATTGTAGCTCTATTTGTCCGATATTTGTCCGATTGGAGGTGAAATTTGATGTTTTTGTGGAAGTATGATGGCTGTGGTCTGTCTCCTATCGCAGATATTTTGATTGTGCCACCGCATGGCCAGTTGCATGGGGTGGCCGCAAACCGGCACGTAATTACGTGATTTTCTGGTTTGCGGCGGGGGGTGTTAATACACACATACATGTAACATGCGGGATCGTGTATGATGGTATGTGTGCTGATGTGTGTACCCGCTGTGACCCGATAGTTTCTAGTAGTACGTACCCCCGTATGGGATGATCCATTCAGTAAAAAGGTGAAATTGTTTAAAACTTGTAAAATTTACCGTAGCAACAGATAAACATGAGAATTTGGGTTACCCGTAGTAATTTGGTATATGCTTTGATCGTGACGTAGCGCATAAAGCTTTGTGACGTACGCGTGCCGCAAACCGGGTTACGCACGGCCGCAAACCGGGCAACTTTTACGTCTTCTAAAATGGACAGTACTGACCACGCTGTGGGTCAGTTACGTTATTTGTGCCTTCTATTTAATAACTAAATATATGAACTCTCTATTGACGGTATTGAAGTATTCTGTGAGTAATTGCATCAAAAATAAAATCGGCAATTCCCACTGGACGGCCGCACACCGGAGCCGCTACTCTAACTAAAACTTGTCAAAAGGAGTGTTTTGTTTAACTGTTCGTTTTTCATATCCTAAGAAAATATTATCACTGACACGCGGGCTAGGAATTAATTTTTTTATGGGGGCTACTTTTCCCCATTGCCTAAAAAAACCAAGAAGCTACTTCCTTAAAGCCATATTGTAAGCTGTAAAAATAAGTTGTGTTTTTCCTTAGCCATCATACTACTAGCAACCAAATTGGTAGGTAATATGTTATTTAGTCTTTTTTTCTGTCCCAAATTTAATTGTTATCATGGACAATGCAATCCCATTAAAAAAAAATGTAGACTAACTCCCTTTAAAATTGTGTTATTTATAACATTTATAACCATTAAATGTGAGTAAATATTTTTACTGTTGTCCCACATACCGATGTATTTGTTATGCCGAAACATGCAAAATCATGGCCTTTTTTTTTTTTTATAGACTCTAATTCTAAAGGCCAAGCCAAAGCTAGTTTCATTTCGTAGACAGAAATTGATGTCATCACTCATGACAATTGGCCTGGCATCGATCGTATATAAATAATTTAATTTAATTAAAACAGTTGTAAGAAAAATTCTGAGGAGTAGGAACATCCCTTATATATTTATTTACGTTTTTTTTATAACAAAATTCAATTTCTGTGTACGAAACTTGCTTTATACCGATTTTACAGGAAAAAATCCGGCATTGATTTTGCACGTTTCGTTATAACAAATATATCAGTATGTGGGACAACAGTAAAAATATACTCGCATTTAATGGTTTTAACTTATAAATAACACAATTTTAGACGGAATAACATTTTTTTAAATGGGATTGCATTGTCCATGATAAAAATTAGGGCCAGAAAAAAGACTAAATTAACATATTACGTACCAATTTGGTCGCTAGCAGTTCAGCTCTCGTCACTCGCAAATACTTATTTGCTTCATACTAGGAGCGTGCGGGCGCGCGCTGGATCTGAGCTAGTACGTTTCTGTGTATTGTGAACATGTGCGAACTGCGTATGCATTCATGCTGTGCACGAAACTACATTGGGGCCGGTGGCCTGTCCGGCCGCCGGGAGCTTAGGCGCAGGCAGGCGGATACCGCTGTAGATCTAGCTACAGTAGGTACGACCGCCGATCCGCTGCAACTCACAAAACTTTTAAAATGTCGATGGAAGTTTCTAGTTTTGGAGTTGGTAGTTGGAACGGAGATTTCACTCAGACACATCAATAAATTGATTTATTAATTCCTAGGGAATATCAATTTATGGCGGGGGCGATTTTTCAAGATATACATGTATTGATTTTTTTTCGCCCTCGTCTTGATTTTTACCGTGGCGATTTCAGAGGTTTAGGGGGCGAATCGCCCGTCGCCACCGTGTATTTTTTTCGTTGGTAAAGGAGCCGGTTTTCGGCCACTTAAGACAAAATCCTATTTTTTGGACTCTTTACTTCCTAATTATTATCATTTCTTGTTCAAATCATGAAGCAAATATTATTATTTAAACAAAAAAAGAATCCCAGAAAAAAATCACGAATTGCTATGACAATATTCATTTCAATTTTCACTGTTTTGGAGCCAGTTATCGGCCGAGCGTTTCAGTTTACGGCCGCATGTACAAAGTCAATAGGAAGCGCTCGCGCGCGCCGTGCGTTTCCGCGCTGATGTACAGCACAAGCGGGCGGAGCAGGTATCCCACGCCGGAGCTCCCGGGTGCTCGCCTGGCCGAAGACAGGCACAGCGGTGATTGGAAGTTGGAATCTGAATTAGACAGACATATCGTGTGTGCGTGGCGGGGTCCGGGGCTGCATTGATTTAATACATGCGATGAGATACTTTTGAGCTTGCGACTAACACAAAATCGGGCTCTAAATCTGAAAAATACTTGAAATAAAGCTGATTTTATGGTACCCATATTTCTTACATACACGCGTAAGAAACTCGATTTTTCAGATTTGGGTAGCGGGACCGCCGATTACATCGCTAAAATGTGATATTTTAGGATATATTTTCCATTGCAAATGTGGTTCTTCAGTGACTCTGGCATGGTATGGTATGTGTGGGATATGTGATATGCTATTATGCGATGTATTTTAAAGGGATTTTACCATGCATCCAATGGATCGGCCGAAAACTGGAGCTGTCCGATTACCGGCTCCTTTACTCTAATTATAAATCTTCCGCAATTGTTCAAGCAACAGACATGGAGAAGTGGGCGCTAGTGTAGTTCCGTATCCATTTTTTTTAGCAGTTTAAAAATCCATTCTTAGCAAAGGAATTTTAGCCCAATTTTTAACTAATTTTAATCATAATCATATATTGCATTTTCCACCTGAATTTGGATCACATTCGACATCGGGAAACCTTCGTTTAGGGCTTCGATGTCGATGTCGTCGCTCAGTACCGTCTCTACGCTGTAGTCCTGCACCTCAAACTGAAGCTATCAGTACAAAATTATGCAGACTTCTCGTATGGTTTATGGTATCGCGCATTTGCAATATTTAATACACCCATAGAAGTTGAAAATTTTTCACGGAAACCAAATTGTTCAGGTATGAGGATGTCATTAATTTGAAGGTGAGAATACAATCTTTTATGAACAACTTTTTCTAGAATTTTGGAAAAAATGGTAACAATGATATACATGTAGACTAGGTCTGTAGTTTTCCAAATTTTGAGGGTTTTTCTTTTTGTACACAGGTATAATCTTGGAAACTTTGAGTCTGTCAGGTATAATCCCTTGTGATAGAGATTTATTAAATATTATTATACAAAGCTGATCAACAAGTAAATGAATAGAGTCTTTAAGAGTTTTAGAGTTTTTAGCAACAGTATTTTCTCTGAACCAGGTTTCAGATATTCCTATAGCTGTAAATGCATGATTCAAACTTTTCAATAACAACTGTAACTCATCAAAATTTCTCGGGAGACTTCGAGCATTTACATTTAAGATTGAAAAACTTTTGTTTGAGTTCTGAAACTTTGATTTAAATTCATCTGAGAACAAGTATTTACAGTTACGTTCTGGAAAATAGTCATCAGATTCGGATTGAAAGGTAGTATCAACTAAGATATTGTCAGAATTGGCGAGATCATTGTTCATTTCAAAAGGGTTTACTGATAGACATTGTAGTCTTTCAATATCTATATTCTGATTCAGTTCAAAGTAACTATATAGATTCCAGAGAAATTCATTGTCTGATATACAGTTGTTAAATGGGAATATCTCAGCATTACACTGGGTACAGAAAGATGCATGTGTAGATATATGAAAACATGAGTTGAAGTGAGCTTTACATAGCTTGCAATAATTAACCATTTCACAATGTAAGAAAAGTATAACAACAATATCGAAATCACACACGAGCAGTGGCAACCACACACAGTCACACAAAACACACAATAACTGTTAATAGTTTGTATATTAAAAGTTTCAAAAAGTTCAAAAAGTTCCAAGGAAAGATGCATGTGGAATACCAGGAAAAGCATCTTCACATCATGGTGCATGCAGTAAATTGATATCCAAGGTACTTATTCTTGGATTGATTTTTTTTAAAGTCGACTGTGCAAAATTCAGAGAGAGTTCAGTTGATCAAGTGAGCTTATCAACTTCTTCATTGGTTTACTTCCTGTTGTCTTGACTGCTGCAAACACTATCCCATCTATTGTCCATGCAGTCTCTACTTGCTTTGATCTGCGAGTATCCATTAGTAATTGAAAGTTCCTTTTTGTGAGATCTTCCACAATCATAAATCCTGACTCTTTGAGTTGTGACTTCTTACTCATTATGATCCGCTCATGGCGATATGTAGTTTGACTAGTATCGGTCGGGGCCTATTCGCAGACTGGTGTAGATTCCTTGCTTGGGACGACCCTCTGTCATACATCTTATGAGTTGAAGGAGTAGAATCATCTGGAGGAGCATTAGCTGGAGCACTTGAAGAACATGGTTTTCCAACCTGGTGGGATCTGTCGATGTTGGCGGGGGACAAGTTAATGCCAAGAAATTTGGTTACTAGGTCAATAGCGAGTTGATCAGTGTTTTCATTTGGCATCTCAGGTAAGCCTAAGATGCGGATGGAGTTACGACGACTGTATTGTTTTAAGTCTTCTAATTCATTCTCATACTTCTTGAAGGCAGTTTTAGCCTAGAGATGTTTGAAGATCAGTGAGGTGTGTTCGTGTCAAGTCCATTTGATTTTGGACATCATGAAGAATACCCTGTTGCTGTTCAATACACACCCTATTTTGTTCAATGGAAGTAGATAGCTTAGACTCTATACTAGCAATGCATGAAGTGACAAGAGATGTGACAGTTTCACGTAGTAAGTCTTTGAACTGGTCATCCTTGAAAAGAGCCATTATAGTTTCAGCTGCAAACTCGTGTTGTTTAGTTTACTACTGGATTTTAGGTCTGGCAGGTACCTTTACTTTGCGAGTATGCTAGATGATGATCTGAGTTTAATATTTGGAGTTTTAGAGTGGCTGTGAGGCTCATCCGAATCGGCCTCGGTGTTGCATCCACACGATTCAGACATAGTGTAGTGATCGAGGTACTCAAGTAGTATAGCACAACACAAAAATGAGTACGTGGGAAAGTCAAGAAGTTGAGCTGCACAGATCAGAAGAGCTATTCCAAAAAAAGCACATTACAGTTACATACCATGACGAAGACAGATTTCCTGATTATCTGAGAAGTCAGTCAATTAGTCCATATTCAAATAATGTTCATATCAATTATCAAGAAGAGAAAATGTTGAAAATAACGAAAATCCGAAGACACGTAATCACAAGTTGTAGTCTCGACGACGCCCTCTATCAATTATGAAGCGGTGTCCTTACACGAAATAAAGCCGGGACGGCAGCACCACGAATACACAATATTATTCAGTACAAAATTACAGTATGTTACGCTATGTTACGTTACAAAATCAAAACTACAGTTTGTTACAAATAAATGAATAAATCAACTTAATCTAACTTAAATTGTGCTAAAGATGACTTATTTCATAACAAATAGTAGTACGACGTCATTTATTTGACATGTTTAGAGAAGACAAAATTCATGGTATGGATTTGAACAGATGACTTTTTAACATTAATTTGAAAGTGGATGTCGAAGGAGCATTTTGAATGTAGGACGGGAGGCTATTCCACAACTGGGGGGCAGCTACAGAAAGTGCTCTATCACCGTATCTTGTTTTCACACGAGGGCCAGGAATTAGTTGAAAGTGAGAGGAAGTTGAAGCACGCAACCTGGAGGAGGGGGTTTGGATTTTACAAGACCGGAAAGGTACGTGGGGCATTCACCGTTACGGATTTTAAAGGCAAGGAGAAGAATTTTAAATTGGATACGTTGAATTACTGGCAGCCAGTGGAGATTGCGCAGGGAATAATTTTCCTCAAATTTTTTGATTAGCAATTTCAGATGATGGATAAATATTTCAAATGAAATTCTGTACATTTCTATGGAAGAAAACTGCTACACAAAAGATATTTTGTATAGCAGTCTTGCAAAAATGCATAGCAAATTGCGATGCGATACCAGGAAAATTATTCCCTGTTGCGGAGGATTGGAGTAATATGTTCATAAGGTCTTGAGCGGGTAACTAGACGAGCAGCAGCATTTTGGATACGTTGAAGAGGAACAAGGTTGGAGGCGTTCTGTAGTGGGTTTATCTAAAAAATTCCTAATTTTACCAATTTTGTGGATACCATAAGATGCAGCTTTACATACTTTCCTTATGTGAGCCTTCTTCATATTGAGAGCAGTGTCTATGGTAACACCCAGGTTTTTGGCCGATTCAGAGGTACACAATTTTGTGTCATCTAAAACAAAATCTGGCAAGGGCAAGAATTGGCTCAATGTCCCCCCATGGTGCGAGGCGTACAGGTTACTGTCTGTGTACGGGGAATGTCAACAAATGTCAGTTTTATTAAAGAATGACCCATAGAGTGGTGAAGTGTGACGTCATCAACAAATATGTTTTTTTGAATTTCTCACTTTTTTCTACATTTTTCGAAAGAGCATCAGAAATAATTTCCAAATTTCCAAATTGAATATGTTAAAGTATTGGCTGAGATATGACCATCTGAATAAATAGATTTCCTATAGGAACTCAGTGTTATATTGCTCTGGTTCATAACATTACGAGCCAGAGCAATATAACACTGAGTTCCTAATCTATAGGACATCTATTTATTCAGATGGTCATATCTCAGCCAATACTTCACATATTCAATTGGTTTTCAATATTTGGACGTTATTTTTTATGCTCTTTCGGAAAATAAAGTAAAATTGAGAAATTCCAAAAATAGATTTTTATGATGTCACAGCTTCGGTACTCTATACCAGACGGTTATTTCTGTCTAAGAGAGTCATGGTAATGCGTATTGACCTCTAGCGCTGCACTACGTGTTAATAGGCAGCATTTGCACACATGAATAGTCAATACACATATAATACACAAATGCACACAATCATGCCGATGCAGCTGTAAGCAAGTTTGACAGTAGACTCATGATTTGAATTTTCAAATTACATGTATTCTTTCAAACATCAGTAAGTTGAAAAAATTGTATTTTACTGCTATTTACAAAATGTAGGTGTTGTCAATTGTCACTAAAGTGCCGATTTTGAGTGAAATCAGTTGAGTTTTGTACAGTGGTGTTTGAAATGTTGAGAATCCATAGAACAGGTTTTAATACACAGCCAGGATAGTAATGCAGCTATGTGTGCATAAAGTGCACACAAACTGCATTAAAGGTTAAAATCTTGATTTGGTAATAAAAACATCGACCAATTTTGCATGAGGACTACAAGTGCCATCTCTTGCCAACATTTATGACAGGAGAAAATTGAGCCCTGTTGATATCTTGAGAATTTCTTTTTCGTTTGACAGAATATTTGCCAATTTATTTATTACATGCTCTTGAGAAGAACTTGAAAGAATAAAAATGTCTTAAAATAGTACAATATAAGAGCAAATCTGCCAGAATGCAATCTTAATTTGACAGCATTTTTCATAACACGGTCATCATCTGAAATATTTGTTAGTTTGTTTTTACCTGACTGCTAAGAAAGCGGGTTTATGCTTGTAAGTATTTAAAGCAACCAGGGGACCGACAGTTTCATGTCTTTTCAGACGGACTTGGTAATGAGGATTAATGCCTTACCAAAGGGCACTATCGCTTTGACTTGGTTTCGAACCCAGTACCTCCCGGCTACGAGACCACTGCTCTACCACTCAGCCATCGTGCCTCCATATTGCTAATGGTTTGTGGCACTTGGTTACTGTTAGTGTTACATGTACTGTACATCTACCATGCTACCAATATGAAACTGCTCCACTATGAAGCTGTTTATTCTTGAATAGAGACCCTTCATGTATGTAGATAACCATTTACATGTACCGGTACTATGATCTTATCATCTAAATATCTATACCTTCAATGTCCTCATGTCAAAAAGTAGTATTACTTTAAAAGTAGTCATTAGAAAAATTCATTTTTGATACACCTACATGTACAAAAGCTGCATACCGGTATGTAGTTGATTGAGTGGTGAATTGCTGTTTGGTCTGCAACCCAATTAGTCTACCGGTAATCCCATATGGTCTACACCCAGCTTGTCCACTATCCACATGGTCTAAAAATCATTTCGTCCACTTACCATTTGGTCTAATCTCCAATCAATCTACAAGCCATTTGGTCTATTATTCATTTAGTATACATGTACATGTACATGTAATAACCAGTTTGTCTAATTCCCCAATTTGTCTAATGACAATTCTGTTTACTATCCAAAAGGTCTGATAATCATTTGATGAAGGTTGTTATTAGTGATTAAATGATTATTAGATCCTATTGGTAGCAGAGTAGCAGACCATATGGGAATAGACCAACTGGCAAGTAGACAAACTTGTTGTAGACCAAATGCCAATAAACCAAATGAGTGTCCCCAATGCACAAAGTGAATACCTTCAATGACTTCACATCAAAAAGTAGTAGTTGAATGAGTGGTGAATTGCTGTTTGGTCTACACTGTACAACCAGTTTGTCTACTAGTACTACCCAATCAGTCCAATCCCATATGGTCTACACCCAGCACGTCCACTATCCACATGGTCTAACAATCATTTCGTCCACTTACCATTTGGTCTAATCTCCAATCAATCTACAAGCCATTTGGTCTATTATATTCAGTAAATAACCAGTTTGTCTAATTCCCAATTTGTCTAATGACAATTCTGTCTACTATCCAAAAGGTCTGATAATCATTTGATGAAGGTTGTTATTAGTGATCAAATGATTATTAGATCATGTCGGTAGCAGAGTAGCAGACCATATGGGAATAGACCAACTGGCAAGTAGACAAACTTGTAGACCAAACGCCAATAAACTGAATGAGTGTCGTCAATGCACAAAGTGAAACCCAGTATGATATTTATGAGGCAACATAAATTATCAAATGATTACTAGATCATATCGGTAGCAGAGTAGCAGACCATATGAGAATAGACCAACTGGCAAGTAGACAAACAAGTTGTAGACCAAACGCCAATAAACCGAATGAGTGTTGTCAATGCACAAAGTGCAACTCAGTATGATATTTATGACGCAACATAAATTATCAAATGATTATTAGATCATATCGGTAGCAGACCATATGGGAATAGACCAACTGGAAAGTAGACAAACTTGTTGTAGACCGAACGCCAGTAAACCAAATGAGTGTTGTCAATGCACAAAGTGCAACCCAGTATGATATTTATGAGGCATCATAAATCACAGGGCAAGATAAATTATGCTAAGTTATTTTCGCAGCTGACGCTGCTTGTCCAAATTGATTTAACTCCTTTTCTAAACATTTATGGCAATCGCCCAGAAATTTACATGTATGTTTTATTGTCTAGATAAAATCTGCCACAGACCTTTATGAGAACACATTAAAGGTACAAAGTACTCAACATGAAAACTTGATACTGTTCATAACTTGATAACTTGATTTAGTCATACAATTTTTAAATATTGTCCTAAAATGTATCGATGTATAGAAAAAGATCTCAGAAGTTTATTACGAAATGTGATCAATGAATGTTTAGTAAGTGGAATCTTATGTTGATTCTCAAAATAAATACACATAGACTTTAGCTTTGCTAGGATCAGTTTGAAATCATAAATAGAGAAATAATTTCCTTTGGGACTAACATTTAACAGATCAGAAGACAGTTTAATGAAAGATTTGCCATTATTTACAGGCATCAGTCATATTCGTATATCGCTTAGAGACATCGTAGATGTATTAAGCATTACCGGTATATAAAAGCAGAATATATATATTTTTGAAATTATTATTTTTAGCATTTTTTCCCCCCAAATAGATGTAACATTTCAGTTTGTTTGATTGTGATCACTTCCTTTTTAAACCTGGATTGAATTCCTTTGTTATTACGCCTGCAGTATGCAATCAGGCAGTCAGCGATCTCACACATGAACAAAAGTGAGGTTTTTGTGGCTTGTGTGAACACATGCAAATTTCATTGATGATTTGACCATGGCTCAAACTTCGCTTTCATTCTGGTTTTTAACCATGTTTGAACAAAAGTCTAAACAATAGATGTTCTCTATGTGTGAACGAAACCTTTTGGCAGTTTTTTTCTGCCATGCCAAGCTTTACTGGACTTATTCACTTTGCCCCCTGTCCCTCGTAATTTATGGACTACCAACTAAACTTTTTATGTCTAATCTAATTCAGTTAGTAATTCATATCCTGTTGAGATTTCCATTGTATGTATATTTGATAAAATAATCTTCATTTTAGACAGCTTTGTTTTACTTTCACTTTAGTTTTCAATATGTTAATTTATTTCCATAGGCCTACATGTTTATCGGAGTTGTCTGAAATAACTTGCATTGTGCCCAAAAAGCAAGCCAAGACCACCTCATCCCCAGATTTTCAACAGGCAAAGGTAGATCTTTAAATCTAATTTCTATTTCTGTTTGATTTGTGAAACTTTGTCAAATACATGCACATGGCACACTATTGCCCATAAAGTTTGAATAATTTGTCCTACTTCTTTTCATGAAGTGATGCAAGAATAGGATTTGTTATCGATATACAGTATTAAGTTTATATCCTCTGGGAACTGTATTGATCAATCTAAAGAGTCATCTCTGTATGTTACCAAGTGTTATTTGTTGGTGGTTTTTGTGGTTGTCTGATACTTTCATTCAAGTTCTATTTAGTAGTAACCATATCAGATTTTATCATCGGATATATTGAGATCTTTGATGTGGTTTGTAAGATCTGGGACAAAATATTTGTAGCTTCGACTTGCCCACTCATAAAACCTTTAAATATTAATAATCAGTTTTAAATGTAAGTGGCATTGCGTTAAAGCATGTGATGACAGCCCTATCCCCTCTTCCATGGACACCTTCTTTTCAAGGGGTGTTTCACAAAACTTGTCATCAGTGACAAATGACAATGTTTGTTATAAGCTACTGAAATCCTTGCTTCTGATTGGTTATCAGCAGATTTGTCACTGATTTTTGTCATTTGTCATTGAAAAAAGGCTTTGTGAAACGGGCCCCAGGACAATAATTCTCTATGAGGACTACGATGTCTTCTATAGTCCAGGGGGGTGTTTCACAAAGATCCCAAGTCAAACTTAACTCTATTAAAGTTGGACTGAAACATTATGGAGAGCCATTTGTAGCCTCAAAATATAATATATTAAAAAGCAAAAATTCAAGTATTTTTGACTTTTCATTTATTCCACATCAAGAACATGAAATCTCCTTGATAATGGAAAATATGAATGATTTGAATCAACATTTTATGCCTTTTAAAATAAGATTTACACAATATTTTCAAAGATGCTAACAGCTTTTCATAATTGTTCAGTCCAACTTAGAGATAAGTTCAACTTAGGATCTTTGTGAAACACCCCCAGGTATTCACCTGCTAGGGGCTCATGGTGCTACATGTAGCTTCAAAATACAATACATACAGTATTAAAAAGCAGTTAAAGTCTGTAGGTGCCTTGCTTGCGGTGTATATTATGTGTACAGTCCAAACAATATCAAATAGTTCAAGAAGTAATCTGCTCGTCTTCTATAGCCCAAAGGCCTGTTTCACTAAACGCTTAGATGCGTTTTAAGCATCTTTACATCATACATGTAAGTCTGGTTGTAGGACTTAGTGTAAGATGCATCTTGGCAAGAGTTTCACAACGACCACTAAGATGCATACGGTACATGTAGTACCCATTTAACTTTATAAAGTTCAATACAGATCATAGCCCAATTACTTTCTAGAATATTAATAATATCATATCAAGCATGAGGACAAAATACTAGAAAGTTCTTGTCAATTTCACATGCAGTATTAGGTGCGCAGACATACTGTAGGGCTCTCCTTCATACAATTTGCATCTGTCACGATCCTATCCATCTTCCACTCTTTAGACAAAATGGCTGACTCTGATGACGAAGAAATCTTGTACGACAACAACCTGGGTCGTAACCTGATTGGGGGCAAGCGGGTGAAGAACGTGGATGACGTCTTGAACGGAGGGAAGAAGGACAAGAGGAAACTGAGGAAAACCCTTGCTCTGTGCTTGGCGTTCTTATGTTTGGTAAGTCTGAAAGGGATCCGGTAACTTTGTCTTAGATCCTTTAAAAAAAACACTTGATTTAGCTCATGCTGCAATGATAATTATAAACCTCTAGGTCAGTCAGGAACCCCATGACTTTTACAAGCCTGTCTGATTATCAAGATATGTATGACACTACAGTCTATTGGGGAAAACGAGTATGGTAAAACCGGTCACTCAAAGGTTTTTACTTTTTTGAGGCACCTCTTGATCATTTTGAAGCGCAATTGTTTTAGGGCTTCAATATTACACCATATCACAGACACTGATAACAGGTAGGGTTGTGCACCTCAGATTTAACATTGTTAAACGATCCCTTTAAGCGGGATTGCACTACTTGTAGCTACTGCTCTCTATACAGTGCGTCCCAGAAAAAACGAAACCGAGAAGTATCGATGTTCTATCATAACTTAATCACAACTATAATTAATGAATGATACATATTTGGAAAGCTTAGAGTAGGTATCACAGAAGAGCTGCGTTGAGTGGGGACACACAGAGCTCAACCACGTAAATTCTCTCTTTGTGAAGGAAGATTTTCATATCATGGAAAAAAATAAATATTATAAAATGATATGTCTCTCGAAAGCTCAGGATTCTGTTTTTCATGTCATGTCATTTTCATCAAAATCCATTAATTACTTACGACACAGTTGCTTGAGATTTACCCTCTAATTCGTACGGTCTCACTTCGTTTGTCGCCATTTTTTTTTGACGGCCGATTTGTATCCCTAGTTTTAGCTCAATCCGCTTGAACGCCATTCGTCTTTGAGTTTTAAAAATCCACTGGTTGGAAAGAGCACATCTTAAGCTTTATTTTCATATAAAAACTGATTGGGGTATGTTTCAAAAAGATCGTTAAAAATCAGAGTGAAAAGTTTGAAACAATTTTTCTATATCAGAAAAACATACTTTTAATTCAATTTTGATACGAGAAGAAAGAGAATTTACTGGAGAATACGATCATGTAAATATTAAGAATGACTGCTAAATGGCGCTAGAGCGCGAATCCGGTTAGTACAGCTTTACTCTGTGTATAATACGCACTGAGCGAGAGTGACTACAGCGAGCAAGCCCCCAGCTTCGCACGGGGACCCGACGGGCAACGTGGCGGCCACGTGTCGCATCACCGCACCCGCCGCTTGCCGTCCCATCAAGATCCGAAACGGAGCATGAATCTGAGGCTTCAAATATCGAAACTGAGGCAGGATTTGCAGCATTTGGCGAACAAATTAGTAAATACATATATATTTCGACGGAATTATTATGCTATCGTAACCTAAACAGATTTTAA